>VDFB02021831.1:46826-126819 GCA_007258455.2 Sequoia sempervirens
AAGTGTCGAGAGTAAAATATTAAATTTTTACTTAGGTTTTGTACATGGTATTTTTTAGTAAATGTCCAAATGGGCTATGAAATGCATAATTTAGGAAATTAGGTGTATAATTTGGTCCATGCACTTAGGAGGGAGAAAAATGTAGTATGAAATTGTCAAGGGTGACAATTTACAGCACTAAAATTATATGGTCCCCATCCCTTGTAGTGTTCCAACCCTCAAACCATACTTAGAATTATTCCTAGTAATACATCACTAAAAACGCCTCTTAGTTTCTTTTTTAAAATAATTTATTGTGTGTTCATCTTGTGTTTAATTATGTGTTTGTTCATGCTTTTTTATTACAAGTAAAATAGGGTTTGAAGGGACTTTGAACCCCTTTATAATTTCTTTTCTAACAGGAGAAGCATAGCTAAATAATATCAAACCATAAGCCTACAATGAGATTAAAAAAAAAGATAGAAATAATAAGCCAATGACATCTACAACTTCTTCAGAGTTTCAATTTCCTCCAATTATTGTTGATAAAAATTTTCATGGAGTTTGACAAAGCCCATCAAATCTATTTCCCCCTCATAAAGTGTTTATTCTCACTTCCATGGGTACGAGTGCTTGGCCCAACTTGATCATGTTTCTTCTCCTATTTTCTCTCATGGATCAAATTCTCTTCATGGAGGTCCTTTAGCTTCTCAAAGAGAATTATAATCTCCTCAACACCATTCTAGATAATGCATTGACTTGATCTGATGTTAGGATCTAGGACTTGTTGCACACAAATAATAACTTATTACAAAAATTAAATTGAAGTTCTTTAAAACATAATTGAAATGCTTAATTTCAAATGGAACTAAAATTCTTAAATGAATAAAGCAATGATAAAGTGATGAACAAAATAGAGAGATAAGAGAGAGAAGACAAGAAACAACAACTTGATAACAAAGTTCACCAAACGGCTACGTCTCCGGGTCCATCTCCAACAAAGTGACCGATCCTTGATTATGCTCCAGAAAATGTTTTACAAGGCATTACAACTGTTACAACTCTCCTCCTAGTTTGCAAGAGCTACAAAGTTCCCTTCCTTCAAGTGCAAGCAAAATAACACTACTCCAAAACACAGAGTTGAACACAAAAACTCACCAAGAAAAATTATCTCACTACAATCACCACCTGGTTCCCCAAGTCCTAAACTCCCCCCCCCCTTTTATACATTTAATTTTTCCTAATATGATTTAAAACCATATGATTTCCAAAATCAACTATATCTCCCATTTACAATAGTAGATCTTTGAAAATCTCCCCAATTACAAGAATAAATCTCTCGGAAACAACCTTCTCCCTTTAATTCATGGCCCTTATAATTCCGGGCTTACAATATCCTTTTGCAAAAAACTCATTCCTAAATAATAACTCTTATTTTTATGAGCTTTACAAAAATAATCTTTCAAATCCCTTTTTAATAATCTTCAAGATTATTTTAAGCCCCTTTAAAATATTTACAAATAATGGCTTATATTCACGAGCCATACTAAATCCCTTAAAATATTATTGAAATCCTTAAAAGCCTTTAAAAATCTTTTAAGGCCCCTTAAAATCTTGATTAAATTGGGCTATTTTGAAATTTAAGGGTTTGATAATTTATTTCCCTTGAATAATTGACTTTAAACTATTCTTAGGCAATCTTTGTTCCCATTTAAAATAAACTGGCTCCGAATTTTATGCAAACTCATAGTTGGGCGCATTGGTAGGAGGGTTGATTTGTAGAGTGGAGGTCGGTGGTTTAAACCACCTCCCCTCTAAATTCAACTTTTAAGCTTATTAAATAGAAACTAACTTCTATGATATGTCGAGAATATAAGATGGTTGAATGGTCACAAGTTCCACCACCCCATAAACTAATTTTGCAAAAATGACCCTTATATGTGTGCCATCAAAGTGCCACATGGCACCATTTCATTAGTCTATGTGGCACTACCTAATTCATCCATAATTGCCATGTCAACCTGCCACATCAGATGCCACGTGTCAAGATTGGATTAGTCCATGTATTTTCCATGTCACCTGCACTTGCCACATCATTATGCCACATCACCACTGCCATGTCAACATGCCACGTCACCACTGCCATGTCAGCATGCCACGTCACATGCTGACATCATTATTTTGACTAGTCAACCCTTTTGACTAAAACTTTGACTTCGCGTAACTTTGGCATACGGACTCTATTTTCGACGAAACAAATGGTGTTAGAATCATGACATGGAAATGAAATTTAGAGCATGTGAAACATTTCAATTTTTGATGACAAGCATCCACCTAGATCAGACTCACCTTAACCACCTACTCAAGATTACCTTTTATGTCTTTGATATCCTTTTCCAACACAACAATTTTACTATCAATTTCCTATTTCTATTTTCCCACAAAATTCACATGTTCTTTGAAATCATTCATGATGAAATTCAACTAATTTTCCATTTTTTCCACATTAGAGATGGCTTCCCCTACTTTGATGATTATGCATTTGACCCTTGAACATCAAATTGTCCTCCCAAATTTTTCTACATGAATTCCATCTTAATATTTATTTATTTAATCTCAACATAAAACCAATTAGTCATCTTTTGTTGCTAATTAACCACATCCTTGATATTTCTCAAATATTTTTCTAAATCCTTCCTATTTACGACCTTAGAAACAAAGGGGAAACTTCATGGGAACTTTTGGGGTAGGGTTAGGAATAGGGGGAAATGAATTCCCATTCCCAATTTCACCACATAATTATTCCCAATTTTTGTGCTTTACACACACACCCATTGAAAATGAGGACCCCCTTTTATTGTCTTTTTTTCTTTTTAGTTTTTTTGGGTATCTTTCTTAATCTTGTGGTTTAGATGATTAATGATTCCACCTAGGGAGGTTTTGTGAAGTTTTAGCTCACCTAGTTGAGATTATTTTTGGTAGTTATTTTTTATAAGATGGTAGCTTCAAGTTATTTCATTAATAGGCTCTTTGGTTTTATGGATTTTGCAAAAGTTTTACCATGAAAAATATGAAAAAAAAGGCTTCTATGGACTTAGTTCATTTTGTATAAGGCAAGGGGGAATTCTCAAGCATGAGGGGAAATTGTGGAGATTTGATGATCATATGGATATATCCATACAATACCAAATTTCCACAACCTTGATATTTCATGTATTAACCTATTGCAATGCTTCCCATCGTGTCAGGGAATACAAGCATTAATGATGATCCATATGATAATTTTTAAGTCAAGTTGAACTTTAGGATTTCATATATACATTATTTGTCTTTGCATTCAATTAGTGGGTGAACTCCTACATCCTAGAATCTTGATAATTTGTTCAAAGTGTCGATTGAGTGATTGTGCAAGTCACTCTTTTAATCTTCATAAACCAAAATGTCATCTTAGGTATTTTCTAGTCATTTTAGAAATGTTGAGTTTATTCATATGAATCATGTCAGCCTTAATAATTTTATTTTTAAACCTTTTATGATTTGTGACTTCCCTAGGAGACATGAGAATCCCTACCACATTAAATTTACACATGTGAAAATATTTTAATGGAAACCAAAACTAGGTTTCACCCATGGGTTATGCTCTAATAATTTTGAAGTTATGGTCTAGTAACATGTGCTTAGGATTTTGGTAAATATAATGGCACCATGACCTAGGGCTTTCTATAGAATGGAACCACTACAATTTCAAGGTTTATCAATGGATGTGTAAAGTTTCAAATCGATCCCCTTGAAAAGAAAAATATTAAATGAGAACCCAGTGAAAAGTTGAATATACCTTGTCATCAATGTGCTCCCCACTCATTTTATAAAACCTTTGCATGACCTTACTTTGGAGGTCTTTGATATTTTTAAGGATATGAATCTTACCTCCATAAAATCCTGAATGCTCTTTGTATTCCCCAAGCCATGTATAAATTGTAGCATGTGTGGAGTTTTCATAACATTAGTGATAATCCCTTTCCACCATAAGCCTCTATAATATCCTTGTACATTTGAACCTCCATAAAGTCACTCATTCTCCAAGTTCTTCATGAGGTCTTCATGGTATTTCATGTTGTGGGAATTCATTAATCATTAGGATGTATCCCTCAACCCCTCATATCTTTTCTATGTCCTAAATCCCTTCAAAATCCTGCAATAACCCTTTTTATCTTGTCTCTCTCTTATCTCCACCTATTAATTTTTAGACTTCTATGGGCCATCAATTACAAGATTACAAGATTGTAAGATTGTTTAGCATACATCTATGCCTACTCAAAATTATTTCAATGACCTTATCTTTGTGAATTGCTAAAAAAAAATATTAAAAATGGTTTGTCAAGTGAATTTTAAAATAAAATAACCTTGATTATGTGCCCAATAAGGTAATATATTTCACATCATACCCATTCCACCATAAACCTTTTCAATATCCATGTATGCTCCATTTCCCCACAATATGTTTATGTTCCTTGAAATTTTTGAATAAATAAAAAGGAAGTTTGTATGAACAAATTTTAAAAAGGAACAAACATAACTTTAAGCTTGATATATATGGCATCCTACATCCTATGCCAACCCAAAGTTTTACAATTTCCTCATAGCCTCAAAAATCTACCATGATTTAATGGATTATTAAATAATTATTTTTCTTCATGATTGGAAAATTTTGGCACCTTAAAATACATAAAATGTCTTCAATAATAGTAATTGAAGATTGATATTAAAGATTTAATTTGTATATGTTGGATTAATGAGAATTTTATTTTCTTATGTAAGTTCTGGTCATAATATTATGATTATAAGATTATCTTATGATAGAATAATTTCCTACATAAGTTATTTCTTGTATAAAAATTGGTTTATAGGGTTATTTATTAGTTCCCTTTATACAGGATTAAATATGAAGGGTAAGAAAAATGAAGTGTGAATTTAAGGGAGTTTTCACTAAATCAAAGATAACTTCCAATTGGAGATTTATAGTAGATATAAACCTAGGGCATGTTGATTTAAAAGATTTTAAAAGATTTCAAGGGATAGATGATTGGGAACAACCCTTCTCCAAAGGCCAAGAAATTAGGTAGTAATGGAATTGCATAGACTTATGGTCTTATCACCTATGTTCAATTTACATAATTGATAATGAATTATAGAGAATACTATTTTTATTATTCTCTAAACATCATTTCTCCTAACAGAAGAGTTGTGGCAAACCTTTCCATTGTTGCAGTTATTGAAGGATTTGGGATTCCTTCTTATCCCACTATGACAAACATGAACAAGGATTATGGAAAATAGGGTTATGATCAAAGAACAGAGAAGTGTAATACTATTACTAATGAAAATTGGATAAAGAAACCAAGAGTTGCATTAGCTAAGATGCCCAAAAACTTATACAAGTGATTTTGTGGTTAAAATCAATGATTTGGACACTTTATTGAGTAGATTGATGGGGTTAAATTTTTCTTCTACATTCAAGGAATGGATTTTTTGCTTTGTTAAGGAAATATTGGATGGAGATAAGAAAATTCATTGGGAAAACATAATAAGTGATAAAATTTATAACCAATAAAAAATACATTGCTCAAGATTTTTAAAAAAATGACCCTAGATAAAATATAGTGTGCAAGATTTTCAAAAAAAAAATCTCAAACTTGATGCCTTTTTACATGTTAAAAATTGTATGCTTCATTCTTCTTTTGTTTTTTCATGTGACCAAAAAGTCGCATTTTACATAGTGTTCTTATACTAGGCCATGTAGAATTTTCTACTTTTTATTCACCTAAGTAGTAATAACAAATAGCGGATCATGGATATGACCTCACTAACTACACTTTGTGGGTCCTCTCTTATTTTAATCACTAATCTCTTTTGGTTTTTAGTTTTTATGCTTCTAATGATATTGTTGGAAAGTCTCTTCTTTGGCAAAAAAATATAAAGTGTCTTCCCACTACCTATTGGACTATGTGGGGAATTAAATATGCTTGAGTTGGGTTTTGATAAATACAACTTACCTATGCATTGAGAAACTAGCAAAATAGAGGCTTGGTATTCACAATAAATTAAGGTTTCTTTATCCAAATGTTGGTCATCATCATCTTGATTTCCTATGGTATATGAGGAAAACAATATGATCAAGTATAGGAAGAATCCTCCAACATCTTGACAAGGCCATGTTGTCAAGACAACCCATCTTTTCTTTTTCCAAATATTCTCAATTATTAATGAAGTCTTTATCAAATTTTCCTTTTGGACCACATTCTAATCTAGTTTTTTATTGAGTGGCAAGTTATGGTGCCCAAGATATCCAAACACATAATTTTACCTCAACATTTCATTATTGAGTCACAAATCCACATTGGCCCATATTCAACACCTTTAAAATCTTGAGTTGTCCTTTACATGAGACTAATTTGATTCAAAGGTGTAAAGAAACCATCAAGTGGACAACTCAATTTTTGTGCATGTCTACATGTCAGCTAGTGTTGTTTCATTTACATTCATACAATATCACCACCTTGGACTTACATTATGGAAACACCAAGCTAAAAGTGATTTTTTTTTCTCCTACTCTATAATTGCATGAACTTTTCTAAGAAAAAATATTATGATAATAATATAGCATAAGGAGCTCAAATCAAGGCATATATATGCATTGGCTCAAATTTTTGGATTTTTTTGAAGAATTTTTTCAGTCCCTTCAAACTTGCTAGGTTATCTAGAAAATTAAGCATATTTGAGAAGGCCTTCAAGTCTCCCTTGATCTTCCTAATATTCTCCAATAATTTTTCTACCATTATTAGTAGGTTTTTAAGGCTCACATAAATTTTCTCAAAACAAAGCAAGCCCTTAAACAATGTGTAAGTGTGGTCCTTTGTAGGCTCTCTATTTTTTATTAGTCCTTATGTGATAAAAAAAATCACCTTGGTGGATATTAGAGAAACATTTTTTTATGGATAATGACAACTCCTAGTGTGATGGTTTTCCTTGTGAATTTTATCAAGCTTGTTGGGACATAGTTGGCTTTGAGCTCTTCAAAGTTTACCTAGAAGCTTTTGATATGATTTCCTTGGGTGTTAAAATAAATAAAGTTAATACTAAATTCATACCTAATATTAAAGAAATTTACAAATGGAAATTAATCACTTTGTTGAACACTTCCTATAAGAACATGGCCATAGGTCGTGCTCTCTGCATTCATCACTTGATTTTGTTTATTGTTTGTCCTAACCATACTAGTTTCATCAAGAGTAGATATATCTTGTATAATATAATTATTATTTGGGAAAGTATGGAATGGACTTGTTGTTCTTGGTAATAAGATATTTCCATCAAGATTGACTTTGGTGAGGCATATGACCATATTGAATGTCTATTCACTCTTTCCATGCTCCAATCTCTTGGATTTGGCCCTTGATTTCTCCAGTTAGTCCAAATGATTCTTTGGCCTATCATACAATCAATGTGTCATAATCTCTTCTTTTGGACTCTTTAGATACATCTTCCAATGATATCCTCTTGCTCCATCTCTCTATATTCTTACTATTGAAGGTTCTAGTTATTTATTTCTCAATGTGGTTGCATAGCTAAGGGTTAAAGGTATTCCCCTTCCCTAATCTAAGCTCTAACTAGTTAATGGGCACTTTTTTATGACTCCTTTGTCACAATTTTAGAAGACAAATATAATATTAGCCACACCTAGTAATATTTAAAAAAATTCTTCCTTGCTTCATTCTATAGAATGTACAATGGAAAAAGACTCAATGCTATCATAAATACTTCTCATAACCCTCCTTGGCTTGAATATTTTGGATAGAAATGGATTTGACAATTGTAAAATATTTATGATTTTGGGTATTTATTTTGATTTTCAATCCTCCTCTTCAATTTTTTAGCAATATGTTCTTGCTCACACTAACAAGAAACTACTTTTGTGGATTACTAATTGTACTATCGTAAATTATTGACCTTGACAGTTTCACATTATGTTTGGCTCCGCCTTTGATGCATGAACCTAATTATGTTAATTATTTATCTATTTGAATGTTGTTTTCAAGAAACCAAATTAAAATTGGAAATTAATATTAAATATTAATTTAACGACATCAAATTCCCCAAAATAGGTCTAGTCTAGGGCACCCATGCCCTTGACTAGCCTATTTTGGCCCAAATTTAAGATTTATATTGTCTTTATTTTTTGGCTCTTCACAATTAATTTTGTGGGAAAAAATAATTCATATAACTATAAGTATTTTTTATTATTTTAAATCTAATAGAAAAATCTAAAGAAATATTGAACAAAATTGAGCATCCTAAGAGCAGTCAAGGGAAGAATTAGCATAATTATTGTAGCATTATTTTAGTCAAACATCATGTTACCAATGCATCAAGTTTTCAAGTAAGTTCATTCATGTTTTTATGTTCATGTGTTTTGTAAGTACTAACACTTGCAAGAACTTCAATTATTCTAGTTTTCCTTGCATGAGATGTGTGTCATGAATTCAATCCATCAAGGAACTCAAATCTGAAGTGGTGAGTTGCAACACTTATCAATTTATCACTTGTTTTATCCATTTTACCTCTACCCGACCTAGGGTAATAACTCTTTACATCATCATAGCTATTGTGGAGGTGGAAACACCAAAATGAGGTTTAACTTAGGCAAGACCCTATATGACACAACACTTTCCATTATTTTTTGTGTATATATGGAAAATCTGAAGAAAAGTTGGAAGGAGATTCAAGACCTAATTACAAAATTCAACATTCAAGCATCTTCCTTCAACAAATTAGGGCAAGTGGAATTATTTATCAACAAATGAAGTTTCAAAGCTGATTTCAAGAGGACAGATCCTATAGATTGTAACCTAATAAGAATTGTTCAAAATTCCTATAAAGTAGGATTTCTAGTTTAGGGTGCCCATGCCCCTGTCCAATCAATTTTAGTCCAAGTTTGAATGTCAGGTTCCTTTATCTCTGCACTTTGCTTCTCTATAGTATGTTTTTGGTTATCAATTTTGCATTTTTCTATAATTTCATTAGTTTACAATAGGTGCATAATTATCCTAATTCACTATCATTTCACACACTTCACTCCAAGATTAGATCCAAGCCCCATACCACAAATAAATGGACCAAAACCTTGATCAACCATTCTGGCTCTTCCATTCAGGATAGTAGTCAAGTGGTCTTTTATGGCTATTTTTGTGTCTCGTAATGTGTAAATGGGTTAGAGGTGTGATTTAGATCCTAGATCCCCTTTTTCCTCAACACATCAAGCCTCTATTCCTTGTTGGGAAGTTCCATTTTTTTCTAAAGTTCTTGATGCCACCCCATCTGTACCATTCTTCTTGTTAGGCTCCTTCAAAATCCTCTTGTCAAAAGCTATAAATATTAATTAAAAAATTATTTGCACTTCCTCCAATCAAGAAGAATGGCTCTACCAAGCTGCCTAGGAACTTTATTGTCTTCTATGTCATTGGTGGTATTGGTTGTATTGATACTCATAGAAAAGGTCTAGCTTTGTGTGCCAACTAGACAATTCAATCCCTAGAGGGTAATGAGGCCTAGAAAATTATTATTTAGCACTATATTGCTTACATAACCCTTTATGTAAAATATCCTTAGGAAGGTCTAAGCCTTCATTCCATTCATTTCATGAAAAAATATATGCAAATTGAAGGCACCTTTAAAGACAAAAGTAAATGGAAGGCTTTGGAAGCCATTAAGCCTTAGGTAATCTAAAATGAGAACTATTTGAATATTGGGAATTTGATCAACCAATAATCTCTTGTTGGTCTCATGTGATTACTTGTGAAGATAAACCTCTTTCCAAATTTCTCTAGGTGCATACCTTCAAATTTTTTAAATGGGGGATTCATTATAAATTGTAAACCTCTTCTTTAGATCCATTAAGAGCTTGCTATCTTAGCCAAAACTTAAAGCTAAATATAGATTTGGAAATTAGGACTATAAATCCTTTGAAATAATTATGAAGTTTATTCCTCCTGAAATACTTCATAAGGTTGGGATTCAATGTACCAGAGGCTGGTGAACAAATGGGAAGAAGTATCTAGACACTATTTTCAAGAATTACAATCCCTTTGAAGGATATTCAATTGTATCTCCTCACCTATCCATGGTTCAAAAACTCAATGTTAGGTGGAATCTATAGCCCACTACCACCTAATGGAATTGTTATCATAATGAATTGTACCCTTGAAAAATTAATGGGTTAACTCTCTCTTCAGCTAATACCATAAAAGCACTTTTAGGTTGTGGGTTGCTTGTAATTTGGAGTGAATCTCCAAAGAGGGTTGGTTCCCCTAGTGTAACACCTAAAGCTTACCTATTATACTGCTTCTTACAAGGAAATAGGGTAGAAAATGAACATAAAACTAAATTCAAAACCTTAAAATGGGGTGATACACCAAATTTTTTGATGATCAGTACTTGTTGAAGCATATATAATGTGATTAAGGAACTAGTAACACCACACACAACTCAAAGTTTGATACTTTTTTGCATAAGTGTTTCATAGGAAGGTTTTAAGATTATATCACCCTAAGGAATGTCATTCATAAATAAAATTTGAAATAACTTGACATACAATAACTATGACTTGCAAAAAGATATGCTATTGCACAAAGGAAAGGAGAATGAGACAACAATTCAAGGATAAATAATTTTATCATTAGAAAAAATTAATCTTTACATAAGAATGTATAGAATATAGTTTATGAGAAAGTAAAAACTAGTTCTTTATTGAAAAAAGAGGTATTATACAACAGCATACAAGTCTATTCTATTTTGTTTCTTTAAAATTTTGAGTTCAAAAGTTTGATAGATGCTAATAGTATCTATTATAATTAAGTATTATTTGTAATACCATGCTCTACCTTTACTAGGCATACCCTTTGAAAATATAACAATACAAGTCAATAAAGGACATGTATGTATTTTGGAATAAATGAAGATGAATGTCTTGAACTTGGTTGGTCAACCTACTTAGATGCTTGGGATGTTAATCTCCTTATTTGATTGTTGAAGCTACTCCAAAAAGGTTTTGAGGAAGGAACTTCAACTTCTTCAAACCTTATCTCTTATGCAGGCTTCTATATCTTATCCTCAACCTCCTAGATGCTTGAAAAATGTTGAAAAGTGCAAGTATATGTATCTTAACTTTCCCAAACCAACCTTTACACTTTCCCAACTCATCTATAAGATAATATAGCATACGTTTTCAATAATTTTGAATTAAAATATACCTCCTTAAAGTGTAGGACAAGGTTTTTGAATCCTCCCTTTAATGCTATACATTAATGAACCTTAACAAACCACTAGATCATGCTCTACTCATTTGACTGTCTTTTTTTTTCATTCACCTCATTAGACTCTCCATATTTTACTTTGCACAAAAAACACCTCCAACTTGATACACAAAATCATAAATAGCATTAGATCATGCAATAATCTGATCATCATTCATCTGAACCTTGTCATCAATTAGGTTCACTTAGAAAAAGTAGCCAACAAAGTCCAAAAACACTTAATCAAGTTCAAAACCATCATAAATTTACCTTCATAGGGACATTCAAAACTTCATTTTAGAAGTGATGTTGTACTAATACCTAGAAAGATTTCACGAACCTTTTCCTTGTGAGACATTCATTTAAATCTTGATATATCTCGATCACCTTGAAATTGCTACAAGATTCAAAAGCCACTTAAATTCCTGCAAAACTTCAACTTGCAGGACGTTAGCCTCCATATGTCTAAATGAGAGAATATTGAACTACATTGTTTGAAAAGATGACAACTCCCACAAATGCATATGGCCATCAAATCCCCGTAACTGTGGAAGATTTGTCACTACCAATTTCTGGAAAAAAATCCCTCAACATCAGTTAATGCAGGAAATTTACTTCCATCCACTTGAAAAACCTCTAGTTATTCAAATTTGGGCTTCATTTGGGTCCCTGCGAGAACTCGTCTTGCAACTGCACTGCACGAAAATCATTGGCAACTACACCATGGAAACTATATTTGATTCACTTGGAAATATCTACAAATCTAGATGGCTACTAGATCCACAAAAAACTTCATTTTGTGGGACTTTAACCCTCATTAGCATTGCGAGAAGTTGACCAACATCTACCCACAAATACCATACTTAGTTATTTTAATAATTTTCTTCTCTTACAAAACAAACTGAGTGAATTGCACTTTGTGGGAAAATGATCTTGGTACACCTTGGGAAGATGGATGAAAAAACTTGGAAATGCATAAATTAGTTGATTTTGATTCAAAATTCATCAAAATTTAATTCAGATACCCATTTAAGAATTTTACAAGATGGAAAGCTCGGAAGACACAAACACTTAGCCAAATTTGAGATATTTTTTATTTGGGTAAATGACTAAGTTAAGAAAAGGAAAACCACTACACATAAGTGTAATTGATCCAAATCCTCACAAAGATTTCTCATATTGGTTATCAGTAGTGGGAAAAAAAGGGTGGCACAAAGTGTCAAAAGGAACCACATGTTTCAAATAGTTTTATTTTCCATTTTGGAGTTCAAGTTGGCTTATTTTTCTCGGTACTTCCTATACCAAGGTATTCTCAATGGATCTTGACTTATCCATCTAGGTGTTTCTGATCCTCTAACCTTTTGTGGAAATTCAAGCATATATTCCAGTCTCAACCAATGGATCAGTCAATGTGGTACTATATTCATGATTTATTCAAGCCTTTTTAGCTATTTCTTTTTCCTAGCATATGATTCTTCCAGGTGATTGGCTTAAATTGACTTTAAAATATACACAAATTTGGCATAGTTTTAAGGTGTACATTTTATTCAACATTTGGAAAGATAGAAATACCACTTTATTTCCAAGAGTTGTTGTGGATTCTTACTTCATGTACATTAAAGTTGTTATATGCAGTACTATTATGTTATAAATACAAGTCCAAGCCAACAAAATTGCTTTGATAATATCCTAATTGTAGACACTTATAAAGAATTAGATTAATTCTTTGTGCATTGTTGCTTTTATTTTTCCTTCTCTAACTAGCAAGGATGTTTCCCCTTGGTGCAAGCACCATCGTGATAAAAAAACAGTGTTCATTTTAGACACTACACCCACATGTTGTATGAGTCCCTAAGAACAAATGTTATGGTACCAATATTCTACCTTATTGTGATTGTGACATCCTTGATTGGCATGAAAGTGAAAACTTTAACTCAATGGACCTTGGCATTTCTCATATTCACACAACTCCTATTAACTATGAAGAAGAAAATGGAAAATGATACCATCACAATTTTGGAGCATATTCTTGATGGTTAAGATCCCTCAAATGACTAGGGAAACCACATGATTATAATCCCCTTCGAACTACTAGTATAGCTTTAGCTCCTTTGCAATGTGACCACTTTTATTTTATTTGTGGAATGTTGCATCGAATTTTGGGGTTGTGATTCCATTACACCCATCTTTTACATGAACTAGAGTAACATATTTTTATTTAATATAGAAAGTGCACTATTCATCATTGAACAATCCCTTTTATAGGGAACATGATAAGACATATACAAGTGCACAATTGAATAAAAACTATTACATTATGATTCATATGAAGACGTGCATGCCAAGTAATAATAAAATTTGGCTTGAATTTTAAAAACACTTTGTTAGAAAAGAGTTTGTTGATGAGGTGTGTACCTAGTAATAAAATTTGGACTATGATTTATGAAAGTAGGAAAGGATAGTATATAGGTGCACTCCTAAAGGAAAGGCACACACCTTAGTAAAGAGGAATTTAATTTCAAAATAAAATTTTAGACTAATATAGAGGTGCATGTGGCATGAGCAAGGATGAACCTCAAAGTGTCATTTCAAAAGTCAATATGTTATTGTGAATAACATATCTATTTAAGGGTATTATAAGGAATTCAATTCAAATCATACACAAAGGTATTTTCTTGAGTAATAAGGATGTGTTTCACTAAAGATAACACAAAAATGAGTTCATGCTCATCAATACAATATTCAAGTATGTGGTTTTCCAATTTGCAAGATCAATAACTAATTAATAGTGGGGTGTTTGATGAAGATACTATAAAAAAAATGAATCACTTTCAAGTGCGTATATGAATAAGTGCATGATCACCATCAAGGTTATTGTATTGTGAAATTTAGTTATGTGGTGAATTTGTGAGTAAGAAGTGTGCTCCCATCAAAGGAAGAAGATATTTTTTAATCATGTTCAACAAATTTTATTTTTAGGAATGGATGTGAGACTAAAGGAAACACCTCAAAAAGAAAGCATGTTTTCAAATTTCAAAAAAACTCCAAGAACTAAACTAAGGTGCACGCCTAGTGTTTAAGGTAACACCTATTCAAGGATCAAGTATGCTCACCTTTCAATAGGGGTCAAATTCATATGCTCAATCCCACTTTTCTAAAGTAGAGTGTAAATATGAGACAAATAAGAGTTTTTTATTTTACTATGTTGATTTTACTCAAGTAATAGAAGGTAAAAATATATGATAAGACTATGTATATATGAATAAAGAGCTAACTAGGAGTGTTTAAAAAAAGAAACACTTATATTTGAAATAATATACATAGACATCAAATATAAAAGAATAGTAGATTGAAAGGGTATAGTTTAGTCTTAAAACAATGCAAATAGAAAAGGAGGAGCTTAGATATTAGTAGCACAAAGAACACCAATTCCACACAGAAAAATTTCAAGAGCAAAGCAACAATCAAACTGATCTTTCAAGAATTATACTTCATCAAAATTGATAGAAGTCTTCAATTTTTCCATCAATGTGAGTAATTCATAATAGAATACAGATAACATAATTAAAAAATATGAGAGTTTCAAACAATAGGTCATCACTATGGAATAACAGTGTTTGACATCAACAAAATGTCATTTTCAAAGAAAATAAGCTATTCAAGCAATCTCAAGTTGAAACTAATTATTAGAAATACCTATTATGTTGGGAAAGGTGTCTCAACCTTGCTCCTAATTTTAATATTATAGAAGGTTCTATTTTTTAGTATAACATTGTAAAACATTGGACTAGAATTTCTTTGGAATTTGACAAATATTTAACAAAATGCTCACAATTGAAATGACAATAATAAATTTTGAAATATTTTCTCACTTCTATAGCATAATTTAAATTACAATTTTTTCCATAAATATTTATTACTTTTTAGATCAAATAAATGTCAAAATCATACAAAAATATTATTTTTGGAGCATAATATTATTGAAAAGGTTTAAAATGAAAATTTGTAGACCATTGTGTGTTCTAGTTACTATGGGGACAAAGTTATATGTTGAGTAGTGTAAAACTTCTTGTGAGATGGAGGAAATGAGTAGAGTACCTTATGCTAGTTGAATTGGGAGTTTGATTTATGACTAATCCTAAATGAATACATTGGGATGCAGTGAAGAGGGTCTTCAAATATTTGTGGGGTACCTCTAACTATTCCTTATGCTATCATGGTAATCCTAATGTGAACAAAATTTATATTTATATTTTTCTATATATTTGTGGGTTCTAACTGTGTTGAACACCCGAAATACTGAGAGGGGGGTGAATCAATATTCCTTTAAACCAATTAAACACAACCCATCCAATTAACTGAAAAGAAATAACTGCAATGAAGAAAGAAAGCATGAATACAACCACAGAATCACATGACACATGAACACCAATATTTTTACGTGGAAAACCTAAAAAGGGAAAAACTACAGTGAGGGTTAGCTCACAATATATTATATTTGGATATAAGATATTACAAAGTCTCACTATCAAGATGCACTATCCAGAAAAGAGCTCATAGCCCACTAAGTAAGAACAAAGAAAGGTTGGCAACACTGCCTATTTGAACTGATACAATAAAATCTATCATATACCAGATTATGTAGTTCCATTGAGGTATAAAAATGATCTTCACACAATCTACTTATCACTGCATCACACACATGTAGGTGATTCACCATACATGTCATAAATCTTCTCTACTCTACCACATTCACATATCATATATTCCTTTCACACTTTTTTGCACCATTCTTCTCACTCACCTCACTTTCTCTCTCTAACACCTCAATAATGATCTCATATATTTACCCACATTAGGTGAAACTTCAATTAGGTCGGCTTAATTAGAAGCAACACACAAAAACATGTCATCCTCAAAGTATTTCATCCATGCTTAGCACCTAATTAAATTCAACACTTAATTTACATCAAGATAGTTTGGCATGGATATAAATATAAATCCCACATAAGATATAGTTTCCAAATCATTCTCCACAAAACATCAACTGTGTTAGGTTGGCCCAAAATAGACCTAAACATAAAATCTTCAAGAGCTCATGTAATATCATCAATCGTGCTATCTCAAAACTCAATCTCCCATCTAATTCTTATTCAACTAACATCATTAGCTTATCTACATCATTGCAAGATACAATAATTATTCATGAAGAAGTGTGGAATCTCCCACACGGGTACACTGGTCAAAAGATAACTGTGATATACAAAGCCACACACTGTTATTCATATCTTTCTAGAAATTGTACAAAATGTCATGAAAACTTGAATGTTGCTCCATCTGATGGATTCAAAATTGTAGTTATGATTGTAGAAGATTATACCAATGTGCAGTGAAGTGCAGACCCAAATATTGATGCACTAGACCACAATACTAACAAAGGAAACACTTAGCCAAATTCCTGATAAACCATGTTTTTTGGATCAACTGGTACCATACAAAGGTCACCAAAAATACTTCCCTATTATTCCAGGATGATCATACAATGTTGACATCAATGACAACACCAGATCAACCAATGTATGTACACTTCATGCTCATGTTTCCAAATTGCATCATCAATGACAGACTTCCAACTTCCAACAACCTCCCCCTTTGTCATTGATGGAAACATGCATATCAAAAAAAAAATTGACAACTTGACTCAAAACTTATCTCCCCCTAACACATATAACCTTGTCTCTCAAAAAAAAGGTTTTTCAACCTTCTTCTCTAAAATGTAACTAAAACTTCCCAAGTGCATTGACAAAAATGTTTTTCCACTATCTCTCCCCCTTTGACATCAATGGAAAAGGTCATGCAAAGGATCATTATTCCTTCCTTAGATATATATGTTGACTCTCCCCCCCAGAAAAAAAAAATTATGCAAAAACTTCTAAGTAATGTGCATAAAGGTAAGACTTATCAACCTAAAGATGTAGATCCTTTGAGCTTCTTCAAAATATCCTGCCAAGCGGATTTTCCTTCTTCCCAAAGTCTTTTTGCTTCTACAAGAGTTTTGCACTGTAATTCAAGTTCCATTAGAGACTCTTCTCCTTCTTCCCCAGTATTGGGGTTAAGATTTATTTTTGAGAGTTTATTAGCATTGACAAGGACACTAGATATAGGAGTATGCTTTATCTTCACTAAGTCCCTTAACATCATATAGTGTTTGATTGTTTATTCCCTCTAATTCTATAAAGAAAAGAAATTTTCATGCAACTGCATGATGTTAGTCCATTTTTTATTGTTCCCGTCTCTTGCTAAATCATAAATATATGTTTCACAGCCTATTTGAATTTCAATTAGGTTCATTGCATCCTTTGTACTTCATGTGTTGTTCGTCCATTTCAAGTAGTATGATAGTAAGTTATGTGCTTCTTCTTCACAAATTTGAGTATCCTTCAATCCCTTCATAGCTCTGTGATGTACATCTGCACATTTCCTTTTGATATCCTCTAGACTCTTCTCTGCAGTCCTTGCTTCTAGTCCACTTCTAGCTTGTTCTTTTAGTCTAAATACATATGCTTTCAACGAATCAACCAAGCTTCTGAAATTTTCTATAGTAGATAATGATGAATTGGTGCTTGTTCTAGGGGTTATCTCTTGTAAATATTTCATGGATTCATCCATGTCTTGTGCACTTATAGCTCTAATTCTGATTTCATGCTCATGTTGAGCATCATCTGCATGCATCCTTCCTTCTTCTATGTTAGTGTCTTCTTGCTTTGCAACTTCTTGTTTAATTTCAACTAAGGGAATAACAAAGCTCTTCCTTTTCTTACCTGATCTCCTAGAATTTTCGGATGCTTTAGTTCTATTCCTTTCTTCTAATTATGGTCTGCTAAGGTCTTTAAGGCTTCTTAAATTCACTTCTACATAATGAACAACTTCTTCCTTAGTTACTTCATAATCAAAATCATAAATCCAAATAGTTCTAGGCTCAATTTCTTCCATGAAGAAAAATTCAGTAGAGACAAAGAAATTAATGTCTCCTGAGAACCTTTCCAACACACTCTTAGGTATTCTTATCCTTTCATTCATTCTCATCTGAAACATTCCAAAGAAGCCACAAGAGCATTGTCTTTAGCATCCACACCACCAAGGTTTCTCATGTTATTTCTTATCTGATGTGCAACTGATTGTGTACTTGTCCACTCCACTTTCCCAATTACTGATAGCTCCTTCATGAAGTAGAAAAGCAAATAGATTGTCAAAGTACCATACCTGAATGTATGAGTTTTTTTCCCTTTTTGATTTCCTTTGAGTTCTTCATCAAATGTTTTCAAAGTAACTCACATATATAATAATCAGCACCATATTTATGTTATATTCCATGTGAATGGCAGTGGTAGAGACTGTATAGTCATTATTTGGCCGATAGATTTTGTGTCCAATAAGCCTTGTAGCAAACCAGATAGACAGATTCCTAATTATGTTTAAGGTGAATTCCTTTTCTTCAAGAGTAATACTTGTCTTCTCCATTAATTCCTTGACCTTGATATATTTTTTTCGGGAACTAGTTCGGAGTACCATAAACCATTTACAACACTAATAGCTTCCTTGGTTATTGATTACTCACCATCAATCCAAATGGATTCACCATGGATTCTTCTTAATACCATTTTGATGTTCTTTTTAACTTCAAATAGTGGGAACCTCCGCTATACATCCAATTTCCTTTCATTTAGGGTTTTATATTATGGTTTTAAGGTGTCATCATTTCCTTCCAATTCTCTTGTCCATAGAACACATAATTTTTTATTGGAAACACTTCTATTTTCCCATGAATGTATGCATTGATATCCTCAGTTGGTAAAAATCCAAAGGGAGTGCAAGAAAATGCACCTCTCAGATCTTCCAATAGAACTTTCCAAGAATGCCACTTCAATTCAGGTTGTGGCCTCTCTGAAAAATTTACAACCTTTGATCCTTCCATTACATATAAAATCCTTTCAAATAAAACTTCTAGAAAACTAGGAGCACATAAATTACCTCTTAAACTTGCTCAGTGAAAATTAGGGTTTTGATGATCTGCTATCGGGAGATGCGTCGAATTCTTCCACTTCTTTTTCTTCACTTTACTTGTACTTATCATGTGTATAATGAAATGAATGTCTTCCCAAGCATGATTTTAACTACTTGATTTGACCCATTTCAGCAATAAATGCTTCAAATAAAAAGTTGGTCAACTTTGAAACCTTGTACATGCATAGTCAACTTTCAGAAGCTCCGTAAAATTCCACATTAAAATATTTTCTCCTACAATTTTCACCAAAAGATCCACAATATTTCTCTCCACCTTGTCTCTTCGCATCAAGCCATGACACAACATATTAGCAAGGGGGCTATGTGATTTTCAGTAAAGCTCCCTCTAAGCCATAGCTCTAGGTTAGTTACTAGAGGAAACATTTGCACCGGAGATAGGTATAGATTCTCCCATGTCCTCAATCTCTTATTTATTTCTCCATACTCTTTCCATTTCCTTCTTTACTTAATTCAAATCAACTTTCTTGACTAATTCATCATTCTTTGTAGGCTCATTCTTTCATATGTTTTTGTTTTTGTAGAATTTTGTAATATGTCTAGGTTTGTTCCAATTGTAGAATACAATTTTTCTTTGACCAATTTGACCTCCATTCAATCTTGTTTTGCACTGGTTAGCCTTATGTACAAATACATTGCATGTATAACAATAGCGATTGAAATATCTAGCAGTATTAAATCTATTCATCCTCTAACTTTTCCACTCAACAACTATATGTCCAAATTTCTTGCATACAAAATATTGTCCAGAAAAGGATCCAACATTTTTATTCATTCTACCTCTACATTCTATAGCCTTATGTCCAAATTTATTACATGAAAATCAACACTATTATTTAAATATGGGTACCTTTGATCATTTGGTTGTCTAATAGGGAGTCTTCCAGCACTACTTCTCTAATTCTAAAACTTTCCATAGTTCCTTTTTCCTTCAGTCTTTCTAGATTCACTAATCTTCTTTCTACTAGATGTTTGTTCTACTTTAGATATTTCTCCTCTTTCAAGTCCCAAACCACCTTTATCTTTAGATGCTTTCTATCCAACAATTAACTCATCAAGCATTGCAGAACTTGCCTTAAATTTATCCTCATGAATTCTTGCTTTCTCCAAATCCACTCTTAGATTTACCACCTCTTGTTCAAGTCTAGTGCATTCATTGGTACTTCTTTGTATTGCTACATTTAGAAAATTTTCAGTTTTCTTCTTTTCTTCCACTTGTATTTTTAGCTTGGTGATGTCTTCATTTGCTTTCTTCAGTTATTCATTAACTTCTCTATGTCTTTCTCTGAATTTCTTGATCTGATCTCTTAGCTTCTTGGTGCATTCGTTTACCTCTTTTATATTTTCCTTCATATTTCCATTCTCATTTTCAATTTTGTTAAGATCTTCAAGTGCATTTTTGAGCTCTTCACCTTTGTCTAGCGTACAATCTTCTTTTGTATATTCAATTGCAAAAATTTCTTTTGGAGTAGGGTACTTCCTATCAGCCATATGTTCAAACTCCAAGATCTTCCCAAAGAGCTCAAGATCCTTCTAGGGAACCAAGCTTTGATACCAATTTTTGAACACCTGGAATACTGAGAGGGGGGGTGAATCAATATTCCTCTAAACCAAGTAAACACAACTCATCCAATTAACTGAATATAAATAACTGCAATGAAGAAAGAAAGCATGAATATGACCATAGAATCACATGACACATGAAAACAGATATTTTCACATGGAAAATCCAAAAATGGAAAAACCACAGTGAGGGTTAGCTCACAATATATTATATCTGGATCATATAAGATATTACAGAGGCTCATTGCTAGGTTGCACTATCCAAAAAAGAGCTCACAACCCACTGAGTAAGAACAAAGAAGGGTTGGCAACACTACCTATTTGAACTGATACAATAGCATTTATCATATGACAGATTACAGTTCCATTGAGGTAGAAAAATGATCTTCACACAATCTACTTATCATTGCATCACATACATGTATGTGATTCACCATACATGTCATAATTTTTCTCTACTCTACCACATTCACATATCATATATTCCTTTCGCACTTTTATGCACCATTCTTCTCACTCACCTCATTCTCTCTCTCTCTAACATCTCGATAATGATCTCATATATATACCCACATTAGGTGAAACTTCAAGTAGGTTGGACTAATTAGAAGCAACGCACAAAAACATGGTGTCCTCAAAGTATTTCATCCACGCTTAGTGCCTAAATTCAACACTTAATTTACATCAAGATAGGTTGGAATGGATATAATTATAAATCCCACATAAGATAGAGTTGCTCAATCATTTTCCAAAAAACATCAACTGTGTTAGGTTGGCCCAAAATAGACCTAAACACAAAGTCTTCAAGAGCTCATGTAATCTCATCAATCGTGCTATCTCAAAACTCAATCTCTCATCGAATTCTTATTCAACCAACATTCATTAGCTTATCTTCATCATTGCAATACAAAATAATTATTCATGAAGAAGTGCAGAATCTCCCACATGGTACACTGTTCAGAAGATAACAACGATATATAGAGCTGCACACTATTATTCATATCTTTTTGGAAATTATACAAAATGTCACAAAAACTTGAATGCTACTCCATCTAATGGATTCAAAATTATAGTTATGATTGTCGAAGATTATACCAATGTTCGGTGAAGTTCGGACCCAAATATTGACGCACTACACCATAATACCGACAAAAGAAAAACTTAGCCAAATTCCTAATAAACCATGCTTTCTAGATCAACTGGTATTGTACAAAAGTCACCAAAAATACTTCCCTATTATTCTAAGATGATCATTACAATGTTGACATCAATGACAACACTAGATCAACCAATGTATGTACACTTCATGCTCATGTTGCCAAACTACATCATCAATGACAAACTTCCAACTTCTAACAAATTGGACTAGAGATATTAACAACATAAGATCCACCAATGGTTATATTTTCATTATGTTTGGTGGTGTAATAAATTGGGTGAGTAAGCAATAATTTGTGGTTGATTTTTCCACTACATAAGTAGAGTACATGATAAAAACTCATGCTTGTAAGAAATACATTTGGCTCAAGATACTATGTTCAGATGTTGGGCTAGAGGCAAGAACCATTATGGTTCATTATGACAATCAAATTATAATTTTGGAAAAGAATCTAACCTTTCATGCAATGACAAAGCATATTGAATTTCTAGTACCATTTTTTTAAAGATATGATAGAGGATAGGAGGTGATTTTGGAAAAAATTGACACTTTAAAGAATATTGTAGATGCACTAACAAAGTCGATGAACACAAACTTTTAAGTGGTGTTACAAGTATATGGGTCTCTCAACCACTAGAAATTAAATAATGGCATTGATACTCCCTTTTCTCTTGCAAGGTGTTCAACAAGTGGCAAAATGTTGGGAAATCTGTCTCAACCTTGTTCTTCATGTTAATATTATAGAAGGTGTGATTTTCACTTATAAAATAAAAAATCAATTTCAATGATATAGTCTTAGTTTTGGCTAAAATAAAAATTCCTAGTTGCTCGACACCACCGTAGGGGGTTCTTGTTGCATAGATCTCTTCGAGTACTTCAATTTTAAATAAATGGGCCCAATCAATCCACTGTGTCAAAATTTATCACCCTCAAAATTTTATGTAGAAAATGTAAAAAAAATTTGGAAACATAAAAGAGGTGTAAAGGGGATTTACATTGTTCAACCAACCTATGTTGTTTATTATGACACATCATAAGACATCTATAAATAGGAGATAATTTGGGTGCCACTTTTGAGTGGTTTTAGCTCATGGGTTTAAAAATATCATTTGATAGTTTAAGATTTTGTATCTCTTATATTTTAGGTGCTTGAAATGGAGGTGGTGTGTATATTTTTGTAAGTACTATTTAAGCTATAAGAATTCCTCTAGATCTTTGGTTGGTGGTACTCATATGAAGGCTTGCTTTGAAAGTGTATTGTAATTATGATTTACTAAATAATACATTCATTTTATTTAGAGTGTGGGGTTTCTCTCCCAAAAGGGTTTTCCCCACATACATCTATGTTATGGTATTTATTATTTATTTTGTATTAAATGTGTTTCTACTTTTTGTAGTTGTTAAAAGATTAAAATTTACACAATACTCTCCTCAAAATATTAGTGTAGGAAGTGTTTTTGCATACCCTGTTTCCTTTCATATTATCATCAACTCTTGTTTTTCTAACCGAGCTGTTATTTAGAAAATTAGAAATTTTTAAAAAGGGATACCCTATGGAATATTTAAAGCTATATCAAAAAGTAGGGTTGGTTGTAAGATCATTGTAGGATTGTTGAAAGAAAAGGGGTCTCAAATTTAAGTTGTCCAAAAAAGGTCAACATGTTATTTTGAGATAACTCTATTTTTTCTTGGGGTTAGATATTTTTATATTGTTTGTCTTTGTATCTCTCATCATGCAAAAGATGTGAGATTTTACAAAAGTTTGTAATAATTTCAATTGATAACTTAATCAAAGATTGTTAGATTTTGTATTTGTAGACAGCTAAAAATGACACACCTTTCATCTAAATCATCATCATCTATTCATCATAATTTATTATCATTAGAGTAATCATGCATTAGCTAATAATTAATTAATTTTTAATTGATTATTAATCTAATTCATTTGATGCTCTTAAGCTAAATTTAGGACTACTTTTTTATGTTAACTAGAGAGGTATTATTAGATCATTTTGTCTCATCACATGTGATGTTGACACTTGTCATGATGTAATCCCTTTATCATTTAGGGTTACTCCTATATAACACTCAACCCTCGTATAATCATAACTTTTGAGAACTCTTGATCTCCTTGAAGATTCTTGAGGTTCATTATGTAGCTTTTTCTTGTTGATGATTATCATATTATTTTTTGCAGATCTCTTGCATGGAAGGTGTATTTTTTTTTTGTTTGATCCTATGTCTCGTGCTATTCACAATTCTAACATGGTATCAAAGTGTGGATTTAGTGAACCCCTTCTTGATTTACGAGGGTTTTTTTCAATTAGGGTTATAGGCTTCATATTTGGAATCTCCTTTATTTTTTTTGTAATTTTTGGAGGTGGGGAAATATTTGGTACATTTTGGTGTGAAAGGAACCTCACTGTTGCATTCAAGAGGCTTATTCAATTAATTTTGACTATAAATATCACCAATTTTTCTATAGGAGTCTCAAGGGATTTTTTTTTTACTAGGGGCTTTGGTATGGCCCATGTATGACTTGTTGTACAAAAAAAAGTACAAAATTATTATATAGCGTGGCACACTATATATAGCTCAATGCACTATATATAGCACCACTACTGAGGAACTCAACTAGCAACATCACCTAGAGGAGCGACCACTGAAGCAATGGCCCCCGACGACAAAAACAAAAAAATCAGCGGCAAACATTTATTCTGACATTATTTTTTATTGGTTGGAAATCACCAATATTTTATGGGCACCACAAATATTTTCTGAAACATGCAAAAAAATTTTGGATGGTGACTGCATAGGGGAATCTCAAGGGCATATTCTAGCAATTTTAGGCTATAATGATGATCGCAATTTTTTGCAAGGGGCCAATTTTTTTCTGACAATTAGGAATATTCCATGGAACCAAATTTTTGAGGATATATCATGTGCCCAATTTTGATATCGTATGCCCAAGTTATGTCCAAAAGAAAAATAACTCCTTTAGGGCCAATGGGGGCTTGAAGAGAGCCCTATTGGCAAGCTATTCCACTGATGTCAACATGACACCCTACTGAAAATTCATTCTACTGATGTCAGTATAATACCCTATGAGTAGGTTGTTCCATTGACGTCAATATGATGTCATGCTGACATCAGCAGAATGACATGCCAATAGGGCCCCCTTCAAGCCCCCATTGGCCCTAAAGGAGATGTTTTTTTCTTTTCTTTTGGAAATAACTTGGGCATACGATATCAAAATTGGGAGAATGAGATATCATCAAAAAGATAGTTCTGTAAAATTTCTAATGGTGTGGGTCTCATCACCATTTTTTTTGGTAGTGCATTCTATAGCCTATTGAAGTCAAAGGTGTTTTTACTCTCGAGCTCAAAATTCTTGACGTTTCTTCATTTTTCACAATTACAGTTACATTAGGATGGTCTTTCAGAGCTCTTCACAACCATCCATACACTTTTGCTAGATTTTTCTCTAGGTATATTTTATTCAATTTTTGTGTTTTCACATTTTGGTGAATTACTTGGATGTTTTAGCTCTTGGAAACTTCTTGTTTGCATGAGATGACTCATTTTTTGTTGTTCTATATGTATTTTTAGATTTTTTTCCTATTTGGGCATTGTATACATCTTTTTCATACAATTTATCTTTTGTACACGCATAATTGAGATAAAGTGTCATTCTAGTGTATACTTTTTGGAGATTTCACACATCTTGTGCCTTTTTTATTCAAACTATAATATAAGATGTTGTGGGTGGGTTGATGTTTTCTTTTATTTTGACATCACACCTTTTTCCCTTCCACGATAACATCAAATCCTAGTGATTCATGCCTCATGCATGTGTGCCTTGGTTTGCACTCCATTTTATTTGCAGGTGCTCTTCAATTGCACATTCAAATATTCTTTTGCATGTACTTCTTGGTGACATATAGTTTCCCTTTTCACATTATGGGGGTTTCTTCTTTTGGTACTAATGCTTCCTTGGTTTCATTTTTGGAGTGATCTATGTATCTAGTTCTTGTTCCTATGTACTAGGCATATGTAATGGTTGGTTACCCATTGGTGCAGGAGCACCCTCATGCTCAAATTTGAGTTTTTCTATTGTTTTGTGTTGTTTGATGTAAATAAGGTCATTTTGGACCATTAATGTTTATTTGGAGTCATTCTAGACCATTTTAAAATATTTTGGAGTCATAATGCAAATGATATCAAAAAATTGTCAAAATTGTAAAAGTTATTGTGAAAGTTATCAAAAGTGCATTAAGGTTACAACTTTGATTAAGAAGTTTGTTGTGGGTGGTTGGTAGTTGAAAAATTCTTGGGAAAGCATAAATACATGTTTTAAACATGAATCCCAAGGTTGGAAAAGATGGGAATGAAAATTGGAATCAATTTGGAACAAATTTTTTGTGCATTTTTCTTGTAATAGTCATGTTCTTTCATGTGGTATGGATCTATATGGACTTTGTATGACCTAAACGTGGTATGGTTGGAAAGATAATTGAGTTATATTTCATTTTGTTTTTTTTTGGTTAAATTTTATTAAGTTTAGAGAAATTTATAGTATTTTTTGTAACAAGTTTGAATTTGCCCTAGGGTTTCTAGTGAACAAGAAAATTCCATATATTTTCTTCCCTCCATCAAAAATCCCTAAAAATTGGTGAAATTTTTTTTTTTAGGGTATCTAAAAACCCTTTAGAGTATATTTCATAGTTTTCTATTTTGATGAAGTTACTAATGAAAGTTTGCTTACATTTGGGTGTAGACAGTCCCAAAAAAAACCATCTTAGAAGTAGGACAGTCAAATTTTGAGCCCCTCTGTACAAAGAAACCCTACCTTATTTTTAGATATTTGTAAGAATAGACAAATGGATATCCTAAATGGGTCTCAATTTTTTAGATAAGGCATGAGTCAAAAGATATGTCCAATTTTTCCTTTTGAAGGCTACAAGCAAGAATGAGGGTTTGTTAAGGAAAACCCACGTTTTGATGAACAAAGACACTAGTTTAAGGTTGTTTTGAGTTTTATTACCCTTGATCTGCATAAAAATAGTATCAAATCCTGAAGATCTGGGAAAGATAAGTTTTTGGAGTGTATGTGTTGTCTTTTTGCAGGTTGAAGCAAGAACCTGGATGCCAAAAGACTAGGTAGTGAAGAAAGGAGGAAACCTAGGTGAGGTATCACAAAGACAAGAAAAATCAAGGTGAAAGAGACTTTCTTAAGAAAAGAGAATGTAAATGTTGAGAATATTTTTCCGTGGAGACTTGCAGAGTAAGGAGGTACCAAGCAAGAAACGAGAGAAAAGAAAAGAGAGAAGTGAGATGAAGAAGAAAAATGAGAAGGAAAAATAAATAGATGTTGAGTAAGAGATCATAGAGTTGAGGCAAGCCTTGGAACAAATGGAAAAAATTCAAAAATAAATTGAAGAAAGAATGGAACTTAAGACACAATAGTTTCTTGGGAGAGAAAACCAGGAAATGGGTTGACATTTACCAATAAGAAAGAGGATAAAGTGGCCTATCAAGAATATCATTCAGAGGAGAAGAAGGAAAAAGAGGACAACAACAAGAATGAATGAGTTGAAAGATATGTTGAAAGGAAGGATGTTAGAAGCATCTAAAGAGAAAAGAAAATCTTGTGTTTTTGAAACTAATTCTTTGTGTGAGTATGTGTTTACAGGTGCAAAAAATGAAAATGAAAGATGAAAAAGAGTCTAAAGAAGAAGTGCATACAGTGTATGAAGATTGTTATACAAATGTAGCATGCATGGAGGACCTCTTGGGGATTGAAGTGGAGTTTCTGGTGCAAGGAGACAAAGAGGAGACCTCAAGTTCTCAATATTTTATTTATAATCTTTCATTGGACTATGTATGTGTAGGTTTGTTAGACAAGGAGATACAACTAATTGAGAAGTAGACTCTTGAAAGAGATCAAGTTTAGAGGAGGATGTCAAAAGAGGAATACCTTGCAAGGAAGAAAGAAGAGGAGCTGAGAAGACAACCTAGAGAAAAAAATTGGAAGACACAAAGACAAAGCCAAGAAGAAATCAAGGAAATAGTGTAGAAGAATTGGAAGACCAGGAAGAAAAAGAAGCCATGTGCTCAAGTGGACTTGAGTTTTTTTTTCCCTTGGGAGTATGGTGCAAGAGCACCCTCATGCTAAAATTTGGGTTTTTTTCTTGTTTTGTGTTTTTTTATGTAAATAAGGTCATTTTGGACCATTAATGTTTATTTGGAGTCATAATGCAAATGATGTCAAAAAATTGTCAAAATTGTAAAAGTTGTCATTGTGAAAGTTGTCAAAAGTGCTTTAAGGTTACAAATTTGATTAAAAAGATAGTTGTGGGTGGTTCGTAGTTGTAAAATTCTTGGAAAAGTATAAATACATGTTTTAAACACAAATCCCAAGGTTGGGAAGGTTGGAAAAGATGGGAATGAAAATTGGAATCAATTTGGAGTAAATTTTTTGTGCATTTTTCTTGTAACAGTCTTGTTCTTTCACGTGGTACATATCTATATGAACTTTGTATGACCTACACGTGGTATGGTTGGAAATATAATTTATTTATCTTTAATTTGGTTTTGGTTTGGTTAAATTTCATTAAGTTTATAGAAAGTTATAGCATTTTTTGTAACAGGAGGTCTGAATCTGCCCTAGGGTTTCCAATGAACAAGAAAATTATATATATTTTCTTCCCTTTATTGAAAATCCCTAAAAATTAGTGATTTTTTTTTTGAGGGTATCTAAAAACTCTTTAGAGTATATTTCATAGTTTTCCATTTTGATGAAGTTACTAATGAAAGTTTGCTTGCATTTGGGTGTAGACAGTCCAAAAAAAAAAAACCATCTTAGAAGTAGGACAGCCAAATTTTGAGCCCCTTCATACAAAACAAACCTACCTTATTTTTTTATATGTATAAGAATGGCCAAATGGGTATCTTAAATGGTTATCCTTTTCTATAGATTAGGGCTGAGTCAAAATATATGTCCAATTATTTTTTTTGAAGGCTACAAGCAAGAATGAGGGTTTGTGAAGAAAAACCCATTTTTTATTAAAAAAAAGGCACTTGCTTAAGGTTTTTTTGAGTTTGATTACCTATGATCTGCATTAAATTGGTATCAGAGCTAAATATCTAGGAAAGATAGGTTTTTGGAGTGTATGTGTTGTCTTTTTGCAAGTTGAAGCAAGAAGGAGAATGAGCATTACCCCTGCTCTGCATCACCCATGCATTTTGATGAGAATGAGCATTTAACATATAGACATTCTTCAATTCATGTTTTCGAGGTACAACCTATTTTCATTTGATTAGTGTTCTTCAAAATATTTCTACATGTTTCATTTGTATCTTCGAGTTCTAGATGTTTTCCTTTTTTTGCCATCTAATTTGAGTAGTTTCATTAGGGTCACTCATGCAGATTTATGTATCATTTGTATCTTTGAGTTCTATATTTTTACCTTTGTTTTCCATCTGACTTGACTAGTTTCATTGGGGTCATTCATGCAAATTCATGTGTCATTTGTATCTTCGAGTTCCAAATGTTTTCCTTTATTTCCCATCTGATTCAAGTAGTGGCATTGGGGGCACTCATGCAGATTATTGTCTTCTTGATCCTAATCATCAACTGTTCCAAAGGATTCTCTTCATTTTAGAACTATATCATTCATCTTTCAATAGTTTTCTAGACAATTTATTCATGCTTTAGCGATGTTCTCCATGTCCCTCTTTTCTGGTAAATTTGTTTTGGTTGGAGGCTTCTTAGTCCTTCACATTGGTTTGGAGGCTTTTTTAGTCCTTCATTCACCTTTCTCTCTTTTGGAGAGGAGTTTTTCCCATGTGTTTTTCTCCCTTTCTCTGGTTGTGAGAGATTAGATTGTTTGTACATGGGTACCTCATTAGTCCTTATTTTCTAGGACCCATCATGCATTCTCTTTTTAGGGTTTTTAGCTACTCCCTAAGTTCATCTTAAGAGGGGGTGTTAGAGTAATCATGCATTAGATAATAATTAATTAATTAATATTTAATTGATTATTAGTCTAATTCATTTCATGCACATAAACTAAACTTAGTGTTTTTTTTAATGTTAACTAGAGAGCTATTATTAGATGATCATTTTGTCTCATCGTATGTGATGTTGACACTTGTTATGAACTAATCTCTTTATCATTTAGGATTGCTCCTATATAGCACTCAACCCTCATTGTATTATCATAACCTTTGAAAGCTATTGATCTCCTTGAAGATTATTGAGGTTCATTTTGTAGTTTTTTCTTAATGATAATATATTATATTATTGTTTGTAGATCTCTTGCATGGAAGGTATCTTTGTTTGTTGTTTGATCCTACATCTTGTGTTATTCACAATTCTAACAAATCTGTCTATCCTTTTTTTTGTTAGGTAAGGTCTACCCTTCGATGGGGGGTAGTACCCATTATTTTAATTTAATTTACTTTTTCTTTTTGATTAAATATAATTATCTTTTTAGATTTACACAACCCTTTCATATTGTATTATCTTTTGGCATGCATCATTTTATTTTCCCGATGCTTACGTGTCAACCTATTTCCCATTTGGCCACATATCGTGCCACACTATTTTTTCTCTATGTCCTTACTTCCATCCGACAACTTGTTTGATATGACATCCCTAAATGAAGATTCAGTACTTCAAAACACTTATAATTTTGATCATCATTGAATTTGATTAATTTGATTAAATGATGTGGCTTTTTTCTCGAGGAGGGTACTTCAACCATGTGACTTACCTTTGGCTTTTATTTCCTGAGCTAATATTTCTGATAGTGTGAGTTGTTTATCTCGCTCGTTTTAGAGGAGGTTTCTACATCATCATTTCTTTTACTCGCTTCTGCTATCAACAGGCGTAGCCAGGTCTTGGGAGTTACCATAATTTCTTGATGGGTTCATTTAACTAGTTTTTTCCTACACGAGAGTTTAATCATGGCACTCATTACTCTTTGTGTCTATTTTTCCTTATTTTTTCTGAGGGGTCTCCGCAAATATTGGTTGCATTTTACACAATGGGATCAACTTTCGTTTATCTAACCAATTCCATGCCACAAGTTGCATTTCTGGGTCTAATTACAAATAGAGGTTTGCGAGGGTTGCTTATTAAGAAGGATAATCTAGCTTTGAAGGTAGTCAAATTGGTTTTAGGGAAGCATTTCCTACAAGCCAGAGGGAAATATCGGTTGAATACAGATATCAGCTCACGTTTTGTAGGGTGTCTCCTGGATCTTCATGTACCCAAAGAGATGGTGTTCAAAATTTCCAAGAAGGTTTTTAAATCTTTTTTGTTGGTTGGGCTTGAGGCATTTTTGGTGAGGGCTCACTTAGGTGAAGGTCTTCCAGTTCACTAGAATGGCGTCGTTGTTGATATTCTTCCCTTTATTTCCAATGAGCTGGATTCTGCCTACTGGTATCATCATTTCCTTTGTAAGTACAAGTATGACTTCCTCAAGTGTCGCTATCAATTGGTAAGAGAGGATGATAATTAGTGGGTTTCCAATTTTATCGAGTTTGAACATTGTTTTGGCTTTTAAGATATTGAGTCACTGTTTTAGGAGATAAGGCGCTTTACCTATTCATATATTCCTTTTTGTATATATGCCTTTTTGTAATTTTTTTGTCATATATGTCTCAATTATGTTTGTATTGAAGTTTACTCTACTAGTTTCGGTTAGGTTTAAGGTATCTTGTAAACCCTCATACTATGATAGTAATTTACCTGAATACTCTCTATATGGTAACAATTATTATATTATGTGAATATAAGAATTTATCAATACATAGTTTCCTTTCATTCTTTTTTACTTTTTGCTTTCATGGAAGATTGTTGGATAAGAAAATCTTAGAAATTTACATTGCATGTGTTTGCTAAATCCTTGAAGTAGCTAATGATATAACTCTCAAGTTCTCTAATTAAGTGCATTTTCTTTATGTTAAATGGTATTTCCAATTATCCCTTTATTTAGTAACCTTACTTTGTTCTTTAGACGGTATATTGTTTTGGTTAATACACATCCTATGATCTACATATCCTTTTGTAGGGTTTAATGAAATTCCTTTGCACACATGCTTAATGAAACTAATAATTGTTTCAATTTATTCTATCTTGCCTTTTGTTACCCTATGTGCACTTTCCATTTAGTTAACTAAATTTTGCACTTTTAGCCGATTGTCCTTTCCAAATGTGTTGAAGCTATTATGGATTATTGTATTCGTAATTGTCTTTTCTTTGATGGGTTTCTTACATGCTATCTAGGTTATTAAAGAGTTGTTACATATCATAGCTTATAAGGTTACCATTGTTAGGATTTCTATGGGATCAATCTTGGACTTTTCCACTTTCACTTAGGAAGATTTTTTAAATTGGTATACCTCTTAGGTTCTCATCTTGACTATATTTATTTTAAATTAAATGATAATCTTCTTCATGAATTCATCCATATTATAATGTTAATTTTACTCTGATCTTTGTGTTGTTATTTAAACACGTCCTATGGACTATGATTCCTCTATTAGGATTTATTTCTATTCATTTCACTCACCCTTAGTGACGTTTTAAGGCATTATTTGTTTCAATATATCCTAGTTTTCCTTTTGGTTTCCCTAAGTGCAGTTTTTCAATTGAATGATGCCTGTGCTTTTTTCCCATTTTCATTTTTGAAACGTGAATTGGTGAATTCTTACTTGTTTTTTGTGATTATTGGGTACAATTTATTTCTATTTCTAGGGTTTCATAAAAGCTACCCATATTATTAATCAAATACTAAATTGATTAGCTTGTAAATGTGACCCGCACCCATGTCTCTTAGGATTACAATTTTGATATTCACTTTATAGGTCCCCTATGTTAATATGGCCTCTTATTCCCCCTTGTATTCCCCCTTGTTTAAGATAGATCTTTGGCTGATGCTTTGAGCTTTACCGCTTTAACTTGGGAGAGTTGATTCTTACACTTTCTTTTTATTAATGCCTTAATCTTTGTTTCTCGATTTGGGCCATTATTTTCTTTTGGTTAATGTCAATGTTTTCCTTTTATCACCAATTTATTCTTTTATTTTTAGAACTTAAGTCTGGATTTTATAATTTTTAGAGAGAGGGTATTAGACATGTACCTCAAACTATCTTCCTTACCTTAGCTTTGATTTTTCTTTACCTCTTTTCTAGTTTTATCTAGCAGGATTTATGTAACTATTTCCCCATTCTTATCTATTTCAAGCACCTTATCCATTCCTTGCCATGTTCTTGGTTGATTGCTTAAAATAGCTAGTTCAACTTGATCTATTCCATGATTAGCTAGGAGATCAACACCCTTATTAGCTTCCTGAAATATGTGTTTGATTCCTTGAACCTTCACTTCCCGACATAATTCCTTGATCTGAGATAGCTTAGTTTGCAGCTTCCAATCACCTAGTCTTCCATTGAGCAATGCATTAATGCAGACTGTAGAATCACATTCAACTTCTATGTTTTTAAGACCTATTTCTTTACACAGTTGTATGCCCTGTAAGATTGCCTCTATCTCTACTACATTATTGGTGTCGTTGGGTAATTTTATAGAGGTTTTTATAAGTAATTCACCCGCCTCATTCCACACTATACAAATTGCTCTTGAACTTCCCAAATTGCCTTGGAAATCCCCATTTGTATTTAGTTTCAACCTTTCCATTGGGGGATGGGTCCACTTCGCTTTTAGTCTCTTAGCTTTTTTATTTGTAGAAAATTGAAAGCCTAGTGGAACTTTTAATGATCTCCACCTTTTCATTAGTTCATCATTCCAACTAGTAAATCTTATTTTTTTCTGTGACTTGATATGGGTATTTAGCCATTCTGATATGTTATTTTTTGTCATCTATAACACTTCCTTTATTTCTTTTGCTTTATTGTAAAATATTCTTCTATTTCACTCCTTCCACAGATTCCATATTAGGATAGATGGTGTTTCCTGCCATATGTGGCCCCAAAAAGCTTCCCCCTTCAATGTAGGCCAACTTACCAAATGATCACATAGTTTGTTTCTTCTGGGTGTTGTCCACCCTAGTTTCTCTTGAAGCCAGTCCCAACCTTGTGCTGCATAAGAGCATTTTAGTAGTAAGTGATTTGCATTTTCTTCATCTTTTTAGCATAGTATACACCAACTAGGACCTTCTATATCGATTTTTTTTAGTTTGTCGCCTATTAAGATTCTTTCGTGCAAGGCTATCCATGTGAAGGCACCTGCTTTTGGAAATATCCTTTTACCCCAACACAGCTTACTCAGCCAGTCACTTTCCACTTGTTTTAACTATATTAGATATCCCATCTTGGCTATGTAATTTCCTAATTTGGCTCCACACGAGATTATTCTGTTTGGTTGGCTATTAAAACATATTTGTCTTTCCTTAAGTACTTTACTTAGGGATTCTTTCACCTCTTCCTCCATATTCAATTCATCAAGATTTATCCATCTAAAATTCTCATTCCCATATGTTCTTACATAGTTTCTAACACATCTTCCATACTTACTGCTAATGTTAGGTTCATAAGGGGCCAATTCAAGATATTCCATTAGGGGTTTGTGGCCTCCCCAAGAGTCTTTCCAGAAATTTTCCTTTGCCCCATCATTGATCTCCCATGTCAGATGATCTGTTATTATGTGCTTGTAGTTTAACATGAAATTCCATACATGAGATTTGTCTTTAGCATTTTCTATTGTTAGGATCCTTTTCAGGTTTTGGTTGTCAAGGTATTTGTGTTGCATCACTCTACACCATAGTGTTGTTAGTTTTTGATACATTCTCCAGATCAGCTTGGTGCCTAAAGCCAAGTTTTGAGCCTTCATATTCCTTATTCCTACCCCAACTTATGCTTGTGCTTTGCATATTATGTCCCATTGAATCAGTGGGATCTTATGCTCCTTATTCAAACATTCCCATAGGAATATTTTTAGTATGATTTCCAGTCTTGACACTACTTTCATAGATAATTGCATACATGACATTGGAAATATTGGCATGGCTGATAGAACTGACTTTATCATTGTTATTCTTCTAGCTAGAGTCAACCGTTTTCCTCTCCAATTTCTAGATTTATCACTGCATTTATCTAATATTTGTTCCCATAAGCTTATTCAGATAATTCCTTTGAATAGGGATACTCCCAAATACTTGCAAGGGATCTCCCCTATTGAGTAATCTAGAGTCTTAGCAATCCTTTTTTGCAAAGCTTTCTTTGTGTAAAAGAAGTATATCTTTGATTTCTCTTTGTTTATATGTTGTCCTGATACTTCTATGTACTATTCCATACATTGTTTAATTGTTTCTACTTCCCTTATTGAAGCTTCCCCATGAAGGATTGTATCATCAACAAACTATTGATGTGATGTGGCTTCTATGCCCCTTGATATTTGAATTCCTCTCCATTCCTCATGATTTTGATATGTTGTAATATGTCTACTAAGGACTTTCGCCATGATGACAAATAAGAAGGGTGAGATTGGGTCCCCCTGTCTTATAACGTTTGTGCTTTCAAAGAACCCACATGGTGAGTTGTTTATGAGGACTGAGTATCTTATTGAGGATATGCATTGATACATCATTTATGCCCAATCCTTTTAGAAGCCAAATTTCTCCATTATTCTCATTAGGAATCTCCATTTAACTTTATCACATTCCTTTTTTACATCTAACTTAATCAACATACTTGCTAACCTATCTTTTTTGATGGTGTGGAAAACTTCATTTGCAAGTATTATGCTATCCACTATATCCCTTCCAAGTGCGAAACCACTTTGGTTTGGTGACATTATATTCTTTATATATTCTTCAGTATATTAGCCAATGCTTTGGATAGTATTTTATAAATTGTGTTACATAGTGATATGGGTCTATAGTCACCAAAACTGGAGCATGCTTCTTTTTTTGGAATTAGGATTAGCATAGTTTATTCATATCCTTGACAAAATTCTTTTTCTTTCTAAAGTCTTCACATGTATCTCCCATACCTCTTCTTCTAGGAAATACCAACATTTTTTATAGAATAATGTTGGAAAGTCATCAGGTCTCGGAGATTTGTCCAGGTGTAATTGGAATGCTTCTTTCTTGATTTCCTCCCTTGTGAATGGTCCAACCAAATTAGTATTTTCTTCATCAATTATTAGCTTTGGAATATTAAATCTAATATTTTACTGTCATTGAGGATATCCTTATCCCCTTCTAGTGCCAAAATCTGTTTGTAGTACCTTATTGCTTCCTTCATTATTTCATTTGGGCTCTCTGTTTTAGTCCCATCTAGTAGTCCTATCTCATTTATTTTCTTATTGGAGTTTTTTATTCTGGTTGTATTGTGAAAGAAACTAGTGTTTGCATCCCCTTCTTTTAGCCATAGCTCCCTGGATTTAGCTCTCCACTACTCTTCTTCTCTACCTATTACTTCATTGTATTCTTCCATTAATTATTTTTCCTTTTGATAGTCTTCTTGATACATTCCTGCTACCATTACCCTTGTGTTTAATATTTCTAATTCTTCCTCAATTCTTTCCTTTTCTATAAATATATTTTTAAACACCACTTTATTCCATTCTTGGAGTCTTTTTTTGATATATTTTAGCTTGTTCATAAAGATGAAACTCCTTGTGCCTATATATTTTGTGGTTGTGTTCCACCACTATTCTATCAGGTCCACCAATTCCTCTTTCCTGAACCACACTTTTTCCATTTTAAAATATGATTTTGGAATATTATCTACCTCCTTGACTACTAATTTGACTGGAAAATGGTCTGATCCTGCCATTGGGATGATTGTTACTTCTAAATTCATATTGTTTGCTAGCCAATCTTGTGAAAATATAAATCTATCTAGTTTTTCCTTTATGCATCCCACTCCACTTCCTTTATTTGACCAAGTATATGCTTCGTTCCTTGTTTGGGAATCTAGGAGATTATATTGGCTATAAAATTCCCAAACAGTTCCATTGAGACTGTCACAACATTATTTCCTTCATATTTTCTCTTCTCTCCTAAGCATTGTGTTGAAGTCTCCACCCATTATTATTCTTTTGCTCCCCAACTTTGTTATCTTCTAGCTTAAGGTGTTCCATAGGGATTTTTTGTCCTAATTTTTGACTGGACCATATATGTTGAAGATATAGGTCTGTAGATTGCTTTTAAGACACTCGGCCTCACATAGCATCTAGTTCGCCTCTTTGACCATTATTTGCACTATTGTTGAGTTAGTCCTCCAAAGAATCCCCAGGACACTTGCTTTCCTAAATGATTTTGAAAGGGATTCCTCCCACCCTCCTATGTGCATTATTCTTTTATTCACATCTTCAATTTTTGTTTCTTGTAATAGGAGGATGTCTGCCTCTATTTTGTCTAGTTGATTCTTTATCAGGCATCTTTTGATTGGGGCATTCAGGCCCCTCACATTCCATGTCATAACGATCATGGATCTTCGTACTGGGAGTGCTCCTCTCCCTTCTTTTCTTTTAGGAAATTCTTGATACTTTTTAGGCCATTTTCCAAAGCCATTTCTTCTCTTTTCTATTTATTTGTTTTCCTTCCTTTCTTGCTCTTCTTTTCCTTTGTTGTTTCTAGGAACTGAGCCGTCATTTGGAAGATGTTTCTATTTTCAATGATATCAAGGCCATCATAATCTTCATTCTCTCTTTCTGAGCCGAGATCTTCTTCCTCCTCCATCTTCTCAATATTCAATTTTTCTTCTGGTAAGGGCATTTGGACCGCTATATATTCCACTTTTTCCTTTTCTAACCTTTCCTTTATTTTTCCTAGTTCTAGATTTTCTTTTAACTTTTCCTTTTCCTGATACTCTGGATTTTCCTTGTTTGGGGAGACTTTCTTTGCTTCTCCTTCTTTATTTTCTTTCCTTCTCCATACTTTTTTAGTTTTTTGCTATGCTTTACATTATTTTGTCTTATGATTCCTTCTATTGCAATTTATATAGTATGATTCTTGGGCTTCAATTTCAATTTCCTGAAGCCAGACCCCTACTTTTGATTTTAACTTTATTTCCTTAGGGATCTACTTTATTGCTGCAATCCTTAGTCTAGCATATAGGTAGGAATTTTCTTTTAGTACTTTAGTGTCAACTTCTATCAATGTTCCCAAAGTTCTCCCTATTTTCTCAAAGCACTCTTCTTCACCAGTATTCTACTGGAAGGTTATAAATTCTTATCAATTTAGCCTTGTTGTATACTCCATGTTTTCTTGGGTTAAAATTTTCTTCCCATTTTTGCATATAGACTGGGCTTCCTTCAAAATCCTCCAATCCTTTTTCCAACACTGTGTTCCTCTCTTCTTCTTTGAGGAATACTATTATGAAAAATCCGTTTAGTAAGAACTTTATGCCATGGATTATTTCGATCTTCCTCTGTGCCCATTCTTCTATCTGCTTCCTTTCCCTTCCAATTCCAATAATCTTGCATAAGATAGCCACCTTTTTTAACATTTATGTATCTTCTTCAGTTTCTTCTACAACATCGATTTTTAAGGGTTATATTTTTTGGGATTTCGACCCTTTTTCCTTTTGTGCAGGCCTCAGTTTAGGGTTTCTACAATTTCCTTTAATTTATTCCCTTATGATTTTTTAATAACTATCCACATTCTAGGTTCTCACCCTTCTACTACTTTCTTTATTCTGTGTTTGGGGCTTCAATCCTTCCATTTTATTTTGATGTTGCTGATGGATTCTGTTTTTGTCTAAATGGAGTAAATTCTATTTTTGTAGCTTTGTCTCCACCCTATTCTTGTTGTTATCCTTCACCTTATCTTGTCACCATTTGTTTCTTGTTTTAATTTCCAAATTGTTTGGCCATGTCACATAATGCGGAACCTTGAAGTCTATGCTTGGTCGGTCTTCCCTTAGTTTCTACCTTCTCTTTGGGTACATTATGGTAGATCTCTATGCCCCAATATTCTTTTCTTATTTCTTTTCGTTATATTGTCTTCCAGGGTCTGAAGAAATCGCCTTTGTTTTTATTGCAGTTTCTTTAATAGGTTCACCTTCTAAATAATTCGCAAAGATCTTTCTTTTATTTTCACACTATGAAGTTTTCACATTCGCGAGCAGAGCGCCCTAAGAAATCTATCTATCATAATTAATTAAATAATTTTAATTATTTAATTAAGCTAACATATTATTGTCTTTAATTAAATATTTTTTAATTATTTAACTATTTCGTCATTCTCCATCATCGATATTGATTAAATAATCTCCAATTATTTATTTAACTTATCATCTTGTTTAGACCACTTTAATTAAATAATTTTAAATAATTTAATTATTTCTTCAATTTTCCTCATCCACACAAATTAAATATTATTTACTTATTTAATTAAATTTTTAAATTTCCTTTATCCACATTGATTAAATAATTTTAAATTATTTAATTAATTCATGCATTCTTCTCATCCACATAATTAAATAATTTTAATTATTTAATTAATCCATCCATTCTTCTCATCAACTACTTTATTTTACTTTCTTTTTATATCTTTAAATTCTTATAAAAATAAATAAAATTAATATTTTATTTATTTCCTAAATATATCATCTCATGCACATCAAGTAAATAATTTTTATTTTTTTTTATATTCTTATATCTCCTAAATTTAGTGAACTAACTAAAAAAAAGCCTCAGTTCACTCTCACTCACTCGCTCTCACTTCACTCAACCATGTAGCTAGTCATCTAATCCATGCAACCACTTAACTCCACATCTTAGCCTCTCATATTGACACATGTCACTTGCATGTTCGTCATGATCTCTCAACCAATATCATTCATTGATCTCCCAAAGCATCCTACATCGTTGATTAGGTATATGTGAAAGTTATAAAACACCTATTGTTTAGCCATTCAAATCCTCCATGAATTTTGAGAAATCAATCCATCTTTGCATCCATTTTCTATCAAGGTTATGCTAAGCTAAGAGCAATCCACCTATCATTATTTATAGAATTATCATCATGTACAATGGAATAAGGTTAAGCACATTTGTGGAGGTAAAATAGTTCAATTTGATTACTTTTTTATTTGTGCACTCACTCACATTGATGTAGTCATTTGTTATTGAATTGGGTTTTATTGACTATTCTTACTTTCAAATTCGATAAAATTTACAAACTCACACTATTCAAGATTAATCAATAAGATTTATAATATTTAAACTTGTAACCAATCAATATCTAGAGTTAAACTACAATTAAGTTCTTTGATTTAGTTTTATGTAATAGCTTTGTAAACCTTATAAATGAATGTCATTTGCACTTCAATTTTGAATGATAATTATCATGCCCACTTTTTATTGAAATTGATGTTCACTAATTACTGCTAATCCATAACCTATTACTCATTTAATACAATTAAATAATGCCTATCTAGATTCTAAATTGATATTAAGATATTTTATTCATGTGTGTTGAGATAAATTAACTACTTCCACAAAATAGCCTTGTATTGCAAGTCTATTCAAAGTTGAAAATTTGTTTCTTAATACATATTGCTTCAATTAATTTACCAAAGTGTTTGTATTCATGTTTAAAACTATCTACTTTTTATGTGTACTTCTCTTTTTTAGTCTCTACTTTTAGCTAAATAATGCAAGTGTGTTGTCATATGATTTATTTTCAATCAAAAAGTATTAAAATATCTTTTTTCCTAGATGAATCCAAAAAGACACTTTTATTTATTTATCATGAATATGAAACAATCCATAAAAAAACTTCTAAATATTTAAATAAACAAACATTTATTTTCTAAATTAGGTTATTTTTTACAAGTTTCCTTTTAATTATTTATCATGGACATGAAATAATCCATAAAACACTTGTAAATATTGTAAATAAACAAACATTTATTTTCCAAATTAGGTTAGTTTTTTTTCACAAGTAGTTGCCCCTTCTAATTTGAAGAACAACATACTACACATCTATTTCATTTTATATTCCACTAAAAAAGTGCTAATTAGAATACTAACAATATGCCTTGAGAAAGTGAAGGGGAAGATGTAATATGTTGATAAGTGGATCTAGTGATTAATGGATAAGAGTATATAGGTGGAGCATGAGAAAGAACTAGATAGAAATCCATTAGAGAGTAGGTGGCATGTGAGGGAGAAGAAAATAAATATACTTTAGAGAGGAGAATTTTCCTAAAAGGAAGAATAAATAGGAGAAAAAAAGTATGTTTAGTCATTATTATGGTGTTGGAATTTATCCATTGATGTTTAAGAAATGGTCCATAATGCATTATTGATCAAATTTTTAATTATGGTTGACCACCTCAACTTGAGAAAGATATGGAGGGGAAGAGCATGTTTAAGGTGTTGTAAGATATTTGTAAAAAATAAGGTTCATGGGAAAGATATATGGTGTAAGGAAATTTAACCTCATCACCACTTTGTGAGGACTTCTAAAATGTATCAAAATTAAAAGGATCAATAAAATATAAGAGTCTTTTGGAGATGAATTATCTTGAAAAGTAGAAGTGAAAGAATTGTAAATGATGATCCCTAAGGATCTCAATAATGTATAAGGCTATATCACTATCATATTTTGTGAGAGAAAGGCTATTATCAACAAGCCTATGGACAACCATGGTGAAGGTGTTTAGGATAGAGGAAAATGCTTCCATGGTTTATATGTTGCAAAGAACACACAAAAAGATGGAGCTCTTAAAGCAAGAGAGACAATTGAAGAATATAGATAGAAGGGTATATGTTAAATGAGGATGGGTTGGTGGAAGGCCTTAATTTATCTCCCCTAAAGTTCAAGGTTGTGCCCCTAAAAAAAGGGAAGTTTTTATGTTTTTATTTATGTTTTGATTTAAGAAAGTTTTGGAAGAAATTCAAGTTCATCAAAATGTAAATAAAAATAAATAATGGCAATTGTTTTACTTTTATTTACCAGAGTCACATTTGTTCACTAAGAAATCTCAATTTTAACTAAAAGTAACAACAATAATTAAGTTTAAAACTTTACATAAATAAATGTGAGTTAAGGTTGCACTAGTGCTAGAAAACTAAAGAGGATAGAGTTAGAGGAAGATGATAAAGTTTGATAGTCATGGAAGGAAAAAAATGACTATTAACTAGAGGAGGTTTTAGACAATAAAAAAATAATTTAAAAAGATTTTATTAATGACAAATTCAGTAGCCTCTATAGCACATGCTCATGGCCTAAGAGTTGTTATCTTATTCCATAACAACACCCTCCCACTCATTGTGTGTGATTGTGTCTCATATAGGTATACATCCATGCCCTTTGTACTTGATATAGTCAATCATTTTCAATCATCAATACTTGTATCTATTGCTCTCAAACTTGTTTCTAACCATTGTAGATCCTAATGGATCTAAAACGGGAAACATTATGTTACTAGGGCACATTTAGGAGCTTTCCTCAACCATGTCCCTAGTATCATGTTTCAACACAAAGTAGTTGAAGAGATGGAATCGGTGTATGCACTTGGTATATGTAGCAATGGTCGATTCCCTAAATGGATTAAAGAGGAAAGTATTTGAAGGTATTAAGAGGATGGAATTAAATGTATTATTGATTTGTTCCTTTTGGGAAAACTTACTTAATGAGAATTTGCAAAGTTGATTTCACAATTAGACATAGACTGGGGCTAGGAATATGGATTAGCATTGGGATCTAGAAAAATGTGTAATTGTTAAGGAAAGAAAATATTATTTTAAATGAATGAGACACTATTACAAGCATTGGTGCCCCAAGTGACCTAGGTGTAAGCGAGGGTGGAATAAGAGATAAAATATTGTGTCTCATACAAGTGGAATGAGGTGTTTTCAAAGTTATATGTGTTTTAAGAGGGTCAAATTTAGTTAGAAAAATGTTCATTACAAGTGAGAACTAAAATGGGTGCAATGCAAGGTGGAAAGGTGAAAAGTCTACATTTTTCATCTTTACACAACTCTCTTGGCAATATATTTAGAATATTTTTTAACATAATTTTTGTTTCACTATAAAGTAATTAGCATATTGAAAATACCAAGTAATTAATTCAAATATTTTGCATTCAATACGATACCCTACGCTTATAAATTAAGAATCTAAATTCCACACTGGTGTTAAAAGTAATATTTTTAAAAATTAGCATTACTTTCTACCATTATTTTCTTAAGGATGTGATTTTGTATTATGTGGTCCCTTATGTTTCTAGACTCATCCAAACTAGGTCAAAACTTTTTTATAGTTGAGCAACTTCTTGTATCCAAAAATTATTGTTTGTTAGGGATGGAAATGAACTTTGCTATATAGTTGCATATATAAATGTATTTGTGTGGCCACTTATGCTAGAATGCTCAATTAATATGACTCTCTATAGCATGATGTTGATATTGTGAAATGTAGGATGAGATTTTTATGAGTGTTAAACATTAAGAGTAGATATTGCACTTTTTTTTGTCTTTAACAAGGGTTCTTCATATGGATTCCAAGAGTCCACAAGGAAACCTTGTGTTTATTCATTAATTTTTTAAGTCATTTGTGTTAATTTGAAGATCATTTGAAAGAGAACAAAGCTTAACAACATACTTTGAAACAAATATCTTCTCATGTTCAAAACATCAAGTTTTGTGTTGTGTTGAATTTTATTTCTACTCAGTTTAACTATTAGATATAGTTGTTTAAACAACTCAATATCTTCTATTTAAGTTGTTGTCAACAAAGAAGTTTAAGAAATTGTTCAAACTAAAATATTTGAATTAAAAAAGTGTTTTCTTCTTTTATATGAATGTTTCCTATTTGTAAAAAAATATCCTCAATAATTGAGCTAAGGAGACTGGTATGTAATTATATATTTATCAAGCTCACCTCAAGATACACCACATAAGATTTAGGATTTAGATGGTAACATCATGTTATTGAACTTGATCTATGAAGAAATATTTCCCTTTGTTAGGTCTCAAAAACGTAGGTTATAAACCTTAAGAGGGTTTCAAGCTCTTTGGGAACGTTTTGGCTAATGAACGAGGCTAATTGATATGTTTGACATCCCCCTACACTTTAGGCTCTATTGGACCTAGGTGGGTGTACCTAAATGATAAAGCAGATTTGAAAGTTATGAGTGCAATCTCTAATCTGGGCAATCTATTCATAATGACACATGGTAGTGAAATAGATGCAAGGCTAATGATTAATTCCTACTGTAAATGTTTTTGAGAATTAAGTGTACGAATAAGATTTGTAAATTATATTGCTTGAAATAAAAGTGACTAGTGTCTAATCTAATTGGGTAAACAAAGTTGAGAGGTGGATGATGTGTGGGTCCTTTTCCTAGCTTAACTATAATTGTTGGGCACTTTAAATATTTATAGCTTGTATATACATGCAGGTCTGTAGGTTATTTGGGCTCTTCTTATTGATCCTAGTAATATCCCCTTAAACTACTGTGAAGTTTTGAAAGGATTTTAATTCTGGTGTGAAGGAAACCAATCAAGGAAATCAGTTCAAAAGGGCTTTAATCCTGGACAAGAACCTATTAAACATGATCTCTCAAGAGGAAATTGAATTCTCTTCCCACAAAAACCAATCAACAAAATCACACAATTATAGCAAATGTGTATTGACAAGTTAAATATATGTTGATATACTTAATTTGAATAGTGTAGGAAGACCACTCCATAGATAGCCAAAAAACATGTAAGAAATAATATTAAAACAATATTTGAACACTAAGAATTAGGCCACCAATTCAAATCTTCTTGTCTATTATATTTCTTCAAAATATATTTCGATACATATCAGGAATCTTGTATATGTTTAAATGATAATTGCTACTGAGAGTTTCCCTATTGCTATATGATCCTAATATAATATTTTTCAATCAAACCTTGGTTTCCCTTATATATGTGGGAAGTGACAAGCTTTAGGACTTTACAAAAGGTTGTGTTGTTTCTTAACTAAAGTGATAACAACTATATTAGACATAAACAATAAAACTGAGAAGTCCACAAATAATATGTGATACACCACGATCCGTTAATCTTCATCAAGTGCTCGTGATCATTGAAGATATGTTCAAGGTCCATACTCCATGATAAGGCATCAGATAATTGTGAGACTTCTATGTTCCCTTCTTCTCACTTTGTTCGAGAAATAAAAAAATTAACTTTAGATAGGTGCTCGATATATCCTATTTTTTCATATTGACATCAATGTTGCTAATAATATCTTTTGTAGCATATTTGAGAGTAAATATCTACTCCAATTGTATATGTGTCTTCTCCATTACTCTTTCTTCATCATTAATCTCATCAAGTACCATTGGTAAATATTGGGAAAACTCATTCTTCTAGACATATCTCACTCCTTCAGCTCTCCTCCATCACCAAAGAAGTTTGGTAAAGTCATACTCAAAGACTAGTTGAAATTTCCAAGTTCTTATGTTAGTATGGTATGGAAAAGGTCATGCATCTTCATTAATTCTTTGTACTCCCGAAACACAAGTTCATCAATATTCTCTCTAGCTTTTATTTGTTCCTTTATCTCCTTCATTCTACCATGTAATCTATTATGTTCTTAGTAGGCTGCAAATGTCTTGTTGTGGATGATCCAAACCTTATCAGATTTCTTGAACATTTTGTCAAATATTTTTCTTACCAACTCTAAATCCATTTCAAATTTAGTGGTCTTTAATTCCTTTCTCAACTCTTCATTTTTTGTTGAGATATTTTATACTTTCATTTCTAGTACGTGGTTTCAGACATAGCTTCGAGTACCTTTATTTCACAATCAATTAATGGAGAATAAAGGCTAGAAGAGGAAGGCAACTTATCTCTGTAATTAATCACCTCTTGTTTCAATCTCACTTTCAGCAACAAGCCCCTTGTTATCTCTTATCAATTTTTCTATTTGAGCCTTGGTGAATTTAGCAACATTGACATTCAATTCAGCTATCTCAATGGGATCTGTATCTCCCACTCGATGTAATAAAATATGACTGAATACTTGATTGGGGTTATTAATAAGTGCTAGCCTCTTTCCTGGTGGGTATAGAGCCCAAATCTGTAAAGTAGCATTATCCAAATTATACCTTGAGCCAGTATAAATCTTGTCACTAGCTTCATCAGAAAGTTGTAAGGTTTTATTTCCCTTCTCATGAAATTTTCAAAGACTATCACTGAACTAATATCCTATCCTGGGAGAAGCATGACCCTAGCCTCCTATAATAGCTCTCACCCTCTTTTAGGGTGATATTTTTCATTTCATTTTTAACTTCTTGTAATTCCTTCAGAGCATCGGCTTCTTTCTCAGGATTAATTTCCTTCATTCTTTCTCTTTTGTATTCATAAATGAATGACTTAAACTCTAGCGTTTGAAAAAATGCATCATCTAAAATGAAATCATGACCTGCATGATGTCTTACATCATCAGAGAGTTTATCAGAGGCTTCAAATGAGACTATACTCCTTTCTGGTGGCAATTCATAATGTGGGATGGTAGGAATAGTTTTTTGTGTGTCCTCATCCTCCTCTTCAATGTCATCTTCAATTGTAATAGGAGTGTCAACTGAGAAGCTAACATCCGGAGTGGGTTGTGGTGATGAATGACTTAAGAGCACACTGATTTCTACTTGTTTCCTAGAACAAGCACCTTTTCTTTTCTTGAAAGCTATGAGGGGTGCTTCCTTGGTCAATTCTTCTTCATGTAGGATTAACTTCTCAATTCTTTCTATAGGGTTTTGTATTTCATGAAAGGCTTCTATATATAATGGATTATTGGTTTTCCTCCATGCCTCTACCATCATCACCCTGTTATATGTAGCCTTTCTTAACATTGCTTGAGATTCATCATAGTTTCTGATCACATCATGTATGAAGAATTCATGCTCGTATCTCTTTAACTTTTGTGTCATTTTGGTATTGTGAATGAAATGTTTAGGATCAAAATTTTCCCTTTTATTTCTTTGTGGCATGCCATAGTAGTCAATCTTTCCAACATAATCATATCCCTTTTTTGAAACACTAGTGAAATCACCAAAACATAAAGTTGAAGGCATGAAAGATTGCTTTCCATAGCTCTTAAGATGCATATAATCTAAATAATCCAACTATCTTACTATCTATAAATATGCAATCTTGTCAGGAACTATTTTAGGTAGAAGGAATGGAGCCGCTTCAAACCCATATACTCTGATCACAATGCAATCCTCATAGGTGTGCCAATCTCCCCAGTTGTGGTTCACCTTTCCTGTTGGGTTTTTCTCTTTAGGCCTAAGAAATATTTGTATCTCAGGGGAAAATTTAATGTCACAATGATGACCAAATAGTTTGTACAAGGGCTTTACAAAGTGTTCTACCAAATAAAAATAATGAGACCTCCTGCATCTACTATCCCAAATTGAAGTCCACATTTGTACTGGCCTTATGTTCTCATCTTCATTCAAGTATTTAATTCTCAATTCCTCTCCCCATATCCCCATGGATTGTCCTTCATACAATATCACGTGCATAAGTAAAAAATATTGCCTGAAATTAATTTCATCACTACTATTCTTTATGGAAGCAAGTGAGGCGTTTATAACCTCTGCCAGGTATTCTGCATAGTGGAAATGTCTAGCATCTTGGATTTGAACATCAACATCTAAAATTATAGGGGCTATAGCCATCTCAGTAGGAACATCTATTCCCAATACTTGACCAACTAAGTAATATGTGTATTGATAATATTCTTCAAACAAATCGACAAAAAAAGGTCACTCATTACTAGAGAATCTGTTGAGTTGACCCCCTGTGTCCTAGGGTCTATGTAAAGGTAATTTCTATCTTTTGTAGCTCATGTCCATGGTGCGGAATTCTTCCAAGAGGTCTCTAATTTTTAGTGGCATTTTCATAGATGTATCCAATTGAAAGGCCATAGCAATGTAATCTCTAGTGATGGGGAGAAAGTGTGACCCATCATATGAATGAATTGTCCTTGCTTTAGGGTTATAAATTTTATCCAAAGCCTTGATTAATTCCACATTCATAAATACATTTGGTATGACAATCTTTCCTAGATTCATGTTCCATGGGCTTGATACATGCTTGTGCCTATAATTCTTTCTGTAATGGTATATGAATATGTCATACCCTCATTGTGGAGTCAATACATCTCCTAAATTCTTGTGTTTATCTTCTAACTTTTTAGTTGAGGGTTTTAACTAGGTTGTTCATCTGGATTTTGGTCTAGAACCAGGACATTGCTTGATTAAATCTTGGTTTAATGATCTTGTTCCTATTTTTTGTCTCTTTGCTTTGGGTTTCTCTGAAGTTCCTTCTGTTTTAAAACCCTAGCTCTACTGTAATTCAAATAACTTCAATAAATTTTTCAGCTAAGTCATGAGTACTTACTTGAACCAATGTCTCCTTCTCTGAGCTTCTTACTACAGCTTGATCCTGTATCCTCCAACTTTTAGCTTCAATTCATTAAGACTATGAGATCTTATGAGCAAGATATATCAGATTTGGCACACTTCTATCAACTCTGGTTCATAAATATTGTCCTTGCCAACTTGCTAATTGATGGTGGCATTAATGTTAGTTATCTCTTTGAAAGCCACACTAGTCATGTCAACCAAGTGAGAAATACTTTTTTGTTGTGTCAAAGATACTTTACTTATACGTTTTTTGATATCTTGTTCTCCCTTAGACATGCTTGTGCCCTTGTTTCTTCATCAGATCTTTGAATAGACATGTGATTACTTCTCTTCGATATGATAAGGTCTTTCCAAAACTTCATCTTGGGTTTTACCACTTTTCTTATATTCTTCCCTCCTTGGTTATCAAAGTCTTAGAGAGACTTGGAACCATCTCCCTTCAATATGTCAATGTCCCTTTGACAATGATCTCTTTTTTGTTTATCAAAGTTTCAGAGAGACCTTTATTTATGTCTCCCTGATGTGAGCTCTTCTCTTTGATATTTCTTGCCTCTATTCCTTATTTTGGAGTTTCGAAGAGACATGCTATTACTTCTGTTTTGATATCCCATGGTCTCCTCAAAATAATTTCTTCAATGTTACTTTGTCGCATTCCTCGTATCTCTTATCTAGTTTTCGAAGTAATTGAAGATAATTTTATCAATTTCCTCACGATATAAGCTCGTATCTTGATATTTTGTTCTCATTTTTTTTTCATAGTGTCGAAGAGACTTTGACATTTCTCAGCCCAATAATCCATTGTCTCCTCAAAATTGTCATTGGGTCAGTCAAGTTTTGGATTTGACAGTTGTCCATTATTTCTTGGAAAATAATCAATTATGTCTGAGAGATGTTTTTTTGTTTCCTGAATGCCAAAATTATTTAGCATATTTAAAATATCATTATTTCTTCAACATCTTGCATTTCGGCTCATCAGAGAGACAAATTATCTTTTCCCTCCAAAACACTTAAGTGTCTTCGAACTATTCCTTTTTGGGTTGTAAGAGAGACTTTGGATATGTTACTTCAAAGTGTGATGGTCTCCCCGATATTCTATGTTGGTTTATTTTATCGGCTTTTCAGAGAGACTACAATGTAATTCTCCTCAAAATGGCATTGTTTCACCAAAATGTGTTTTGAGTAACAGACTTAAGAGGATGTATGTGTTAAGGCAGCGACTATGGGGAAGGTGATTTTTTAATAGTATTTTAGTGGAATAGGTTTAGGGAGATTATAATTATGGTAATTTCAAGCTTATTAGACAAAGATGATGATTTTGAAGGATGGTGCACGTGGTGTAAAATAAAATAGTCACACTGAGGTGGCGAGGACTAGTGAAAATTTGAGGTTAATTTTTTTGGTTCTAACATTGGCTCCGATTGGGGATGAATGGCCATGAGGTCATTGCAAGAATATAGAGCTACTTTGGGACGCAGACCATGGATGAAATGAAAAAATAAAAAGGAATCCTAAAACTACTATGCATGGAATAATATTTATTTTTAAGAAAATAAATGCTTCAAGAATTTTCCATGCACTGGCAATTCTTCATTTTCTCCTATCATGTTGTGTAGATAGTATGAGTCTTCCTCACACTTATCAGTGATAACAAATGGCCCAATCCATAAGGCTTCAAATTTCCCATGTTTTCCTTTCTCTTGAACCCTAGCATTCCACATGAGGACCATATCTCCTATTTGGAACTTCCTTTCTTTTGTTTTCTTATCAAATAATTATTTCATTTGTGACTGTAACTCTTGATTGTGCTTTTGTGCCAAATTTGTGACTTCATCCAATTTTGCTAATTGTTCTATCATGTCTTCCATGGGCTCAAGAATGTCTAAATCCTCTTTTAATATAAACTTATAAACTAGTAAGATATTTTGCAAAGGAATTCTAGCTTGGGTTCCATATACTAGTTCAAAAGGAGACTTTCCAGTAGCCTTCTTTGTTGTGATCATGTCTGCCCAAACTGCTAACCTCAACTTAGAATCCCATACCTTTATGTTACTATTTAGTGTTCTTTTGATTATATTCATAATGATCTTATTGTTGGTGTGACCAGGTGAAAATCCTTGTTCCTAAATGTGCAGCAACAACAAATATGCAAAAAACAAAAAGCAAACACCTAACACCTCAAGATTGGGCAAAAACGTTAACTTAACAAACATAGATGAAACAATTATACCTTGCTAAGTTGCTCCTTTGGTTGGCCCTTTGACATTTGATGTTGTGTATGATCCTCTTGATGAAAAAAGATGTGAAATGAGATGCAAATAATGCAAAGATGGTTGAAAGTAGATGAGTATGGGATGCAAGTGCTATGGTGAAGGAAAAGTGTGAAAATTGGCTAAGTATGGCTCAAATGTCAAATTGGAAAGAGTTTGGTAGCAAAATCATGAACCCCCTTAAATGAGAGAAAAAAGGGGGTATTTATAGAAGAATTTGAATTCTCTAGAGAATTCAATGGTTGATATTAAGCCAACAAGGCCAAGATGAAGGGCTATGGTGAGTTGAGGACTCACAAGCCCTCACATCTTGACATGTGGAATGTGAAGTGGCTTAGGAAGTGATGATGTGTAAGTGAGGTGGAAGGAGGGTACATGATGTGGAAGAAGGAAAAGTACTTGGAAAGTACCTTGGTGGGTGAGAATATTTTCTCAAAAAGGAACTTCTTGTCTCCAAGTGGGAATGAAAGTGACTTTTGAGGAATTTTAGAATTCCTCAAAAATCTCCATGGAAAAAGGGAAAGTAGTTGGGAAAATAAATGTGAATTAAAAATTCACATGCTTGGAAGAATCGCAGGACAAGACAAAGTTCCAAAAAGGGAAGAACTTGTCCACATGTGACTTGATGTGACAAGTAAAAAGGTTCTAGAAGATGCATGGGAAAAGGGGATTCTAGGAGGAATAAAAAGGAATTAAAAATTCCTTGGGGGATGGGGAGAGTTGACCAAGGTGTTGATTAGGCTTAATTGATCAGTAATTAGAAGATAATTAGTGGTTAAGGAAGATTAGAGCCAACTTGAAATAGTTGGAGAATGTGACACATTTTAATCAAGGATTAGGCATGTGCACATCCCTAATGAAGAGATTAGGAGGTGGGTTAGGATTAAGAAAAAAGGATGTGACATGTGAGGAATTAAATAAATGTCATATTTATTTAATTCATTTGATAAAAAGGGGATAAAGGGGGTAAGGTATTTAATTATTAACTGAATACCTTAGGGATTTAGAGGAATTTAAGGATATTAATTAGATAATAGCAATATTACCTAATTAACACATATAAGAGGGTGTTTAGGTGAATAGGGATAAATTTGGACCAATGTAAGTGTCCAAATTTAGGTGTCTACAGTTGGATTCGCCTGCCCATTCGCTTGGGGGTGATATGGTGAAGCATATGATATTGTGATACCATATGATTCACAAAACCTTTTGAATTGGTCAGATCTAAAACACATTCCATTGTTTGTTATTAGCCTTACAGGGACTCCAAATCTAGTGATTATGTTTTCTAATAGGAAATTTATCACAACCTTGCTAGGATCCTATTTTGTTGGTATGGCTTCTATCCATTTTGTAAAGTAGTTAGTGGCTACTAGGATCCACTTATGCCCACCACTATATTTTTCTACAATCTCACCTATAAAATTGATTCCCCATTGACGGAATGGGGCCTCCACCTGCATAGGTCTTAGTGGTAATGCTCCTTGATATTTCAATTTGCTAGAGAATTTTTGGCATGCTTCACATTTTCTTACATAGTTGTAAGCATCATTAAAGACTCTAGGCCAATAATAACTTACCCTTAGTATCTTGTGGGCAATATTCTTTGCTAAGAAGTTCCCCCCACATACACCCTCATGCATTTCTCTCATAACATGTTTTTCCTATGTTCCATCTAAGCACAATAACAACACACCATCCCTATTCTTCCAATACAAATATCCATCCATTAAAAAATATTTTGATGCATGAAGCTTTAAGGTTCTTCTCTGATTTTCATTTATTCCTTCTAGGAATTTCATATGTTTAAGGTAATAGGTGATGTTAGTGTACCACTATGTGCTTTCTATGCTTTCCGCCCAATTTTCTTCCCCTTCTACGGTGCAAACCTGTGCAACTTCCAAATTGGACTTAGCCATCAATTTTGTTGTCCCTTGCCCTCTTACTAATTTATTGATCTAGATATTTATGTTAAACTCTTGGATACGGTTAATCCAACGACACCTTCTTCTAGTTACTTTTGCTTGTGAAAAACATCTTTCACCGCAACATTTGACACATAAGTAATGACTTCTGCTCCTACTAAGTAAGGCCCGGATGCCTTAACTTATTTTACTAGGGTGTAGGCTTGTTTCTCAGTAATGTCATATTTTAGTTCCATTGATTGAAGAGATTTACTAAAAAATGAGATAGGTTGTTCATACCCTTCATTATTTTACTTCAACATCATAGCTGCCACTATACAACATGATGCAAACAAGAATATCTAGAAGGGTTTGTCAAACTCTGGGGACTTCAATACAAGTGCCTCATTGATTTCCTTCTTGATTGACACAAACACATCAATGGCTTCTCCTGTCTAGTCAATTTCATTACCTTTCATTAGCATATTTTAGATTGGTTTTACAATCTCTACAAAATTTGAGATAAATTGCCTAACAAAGTTAATATGTCCAAAGAAAGATTGGATGGATTTTATAGTCTTTGGGATGGGAATTTTTTCAATGGACTCCACTCATTCTAGATCGATTTGAACTCTGTCTTTTGAGACAATATGCCCTAATAAATTTCCCTCTATGACAAAAAATGACACTTTTTTTAGGTTGAGAGAAATGTCATATTCTAGTGCTCTGATATGTGCACAATGATCTTCTGAATTCTTGGAATAGGCCATTGGATCATCCTGATATACCACCATTATAGCATTAATCAAATTAGCAAAGGCCACATCCATTGCTCTTTGAAATGTTGCTCCAATATTGGTAAGACCAAAAGGCATTCTCACATAAACATATGTTCCCCAAGGGGTGGTGAAAGCAATCTTATATTGTCCTAACTCTTTGACCTTCACCTGGTTATATCCTGAGAAGCCATCCATCATGGATAATAGTTCACAACTTGTTAATTTTTGCAACATTGCCTCCATATTTGGTAGGGGTAGTTATCTTTGAGTGATGCCATATTTAGATTTCTAAAATCTACACACAATCTAATGTCTCCATTATTCTTTCTCACATGTACTAGATTTGATACCTAGGAGGAGTATATAATTGGTTTAATAATTCCTTCACCCCTTAACTTAGTAAGCTCCTCATGCATCTTTGGTTCCAATGTAGGGTTTATAGGTCGCAATTTTTTCCAAAATAGTTTAGCATCAGGTTTTAATGGTATCTCATGCTGAAATAGGTCCTCTCTATATGCTTTTAAATCATCATAGGACCAGGAAAACACATGCTTATATTTTCAGAGAAGGATTATAAGCATCTCTCTCACTTTAGGACTAATCTTTCTGCCAATATAGACTTTCTTAGGAGAAAGTTCTATTCTGAGGTTGATCTCTTCAACATCTTACTGTTTAACGGGTGTAGGTTTTAAATTAAATCTATCATGTCCATCAAATACCCTTTCTAGTGCCACAAGTCCTTTTGGGATTCTGATTGTCTTAAGCTGCAATAATTCTTGTTCAAAGACAACTTCTTTGCCATCCACTTCCTATGAAGGCATTGAAGTCTATCTCTTGTGATTCTTATTGATCAATGTAGTGGAGGAATTTGATCAAATCCTCATCATCATTGAATACCTGCCAGTTGTATATGTTATCTGGAACGATAGGCCTTGTCTTGAGTTTGACTTTGTTGTACCCCAAAATTAAAATTTTTGTTACACTTAGACATTTTGAAGAAATGAGTAAAAGTCTTGTTAAATCAATCAAAAAGGTCAAAATTTGGGTGTGCATGTCTTGCATGAGGGGTTAAAATGCAAAATTATTATAATCTGACGATCTGGGTCTACTAAGAGTGACCTAATCTACAAAACCCATATCTCAGTTTTTCATCCCTGCTTTTTAGGAAAACTGCTATTTTTAGAAATTTTCTAAAAATAGTAACTTTTTATGGGTTTTTCTGGGTTTCTTTGGAAATGGATACTGGAAATTTTTTCTAAAAATAAAAATTCGGTCTGATAGGGTTCAAACTGATTTTGATTGGCTCAAAATACGTCCATATCAGGTTGGTGCAGTCATAATCTCAAAATAATCAGTTTTGCCCTACTGGGTCTATTCTGCTTTTTCAGAAGCATATCAGGAGCTCTAAGGTCATCAATGGAGGTCATTCGGCTTCCAGGTGACAGATGCAACACTTAGGCCTTCAACAGAAGGCGAGTTGGTGAGCAAGCATGAAGAACGAAGAAGAAAGTGAAAAAATGTGAAAATTTTCTAACACTGGTTGCCATGGGCGCCCCAGGAAAGAATAGGCGCCCATCTTTTTAGGGCACTAAAAGTTGAAATTAGGGTTTACACCTCTAATCAAAGTTGCTCAGTTCTCTTCCAGCTCCGCAACAAATCCAACGGTGTAGTCATCAGATTATCTAGTCATCCAGGATTTGAGGCTGAACAGGGAAGAGCCAAACAAAAGTCAAAATGAAAAACATGAAAATTATCAAAATTTGACTAAGTCTAGGAACTTTGGGCACCCCTGGTGAAGAAGGGCGCCCAACTTTTTGGAGCACCTAACTTAGTAGTTAAGGTTTGTGAATATGCTCAATCTTTTCAGTATTCAACCAGCTTCAACACGCCTGTCTCCGTTAGAACATCCGACTGCCCAATCTCCAGTAGATTCAAATCAAAGTGGAACATAAAAAATGAAGGTTTCAAATTTGAAGATGAAAATAAGATGAAAATGGCTAAGTCTGGAAGGTTTGGGCACCCCAGGAGAGAATAGGCGCCCAATATTTCAAGGGGAAAAATAGATGAATTTGCATATGTGGCTCTAACATGGTTTTTTCATAGTTTATCAGGCTCTCCAACAAGATATCTAGCACGTCAATCAGAGGTTGCAGTCACCAGATACGAGAGGCTAAACATAGGGTGAAACAAGAGTGAAATTTCAGAATTCAAAAGCAAGGTGAAAATTTATGAAAAATGACTAAGTATAGTGAACTTGGGCACCCCCAGCCAAGAAGGGTGCCCAAGCTTTTGAAGCTTCAAAACTCATTGTTTGACAAAGTAACTCCCAGAAGACCCTTGACAATATCTCCTCAGCTTCGCAACGAGCATAACCGTTAGTCAATTTGATGCCTGGATCACCAGATTTGACATGATCATCTGTAGAAGAGGAGTTAATGAAGAAATTGACGATCATGAAAAATGGCTAACTCTGGACAAAATGGGTGACGCTGGAGGAGAAAGGCTCCCATGAATTCGAAGGTCGAAATGAAGTTTTTAGCCAGAGACACCTTAAGAACAATCTTCTCAAAATCAGTCAGGCTACGTGATGAATCCTTCAACTTGCTCATCAGATTGGTCTGCAAGCCGAAAATCGAGGGAAAAGTAGGGGGTCAAAATGGTGAAAAGTTGAAAATATCAAAAAAATGACTAACACTGCTTGAAGTGGGTGCCTCTAGCCAAGAAGGGCGCCCAACTTCTCATGCCTTAGAGAAATTTGCAAAAGTTTTCAAGAAATTTCAAATTGCAAGGAGATGAGGATGCCCAAGTTCAATGAACAGATATTTTTAGGATTTTGAGGATGAAAGCAAAAGAAAGAAAACCTATTTCAAAACCCTAAGTCTATTTAACACCTCTTTCATGTAATTTTCATTATTTTTGCAGGTAGCATTCAAAGGAGAAAGTTGGAGCAGCAAGTTTGAAGAAATTTTTCAAGATTCAAGAGCTCAGTTTGCTGGTTATTCATCAAATTTTTCAGACCAGCAAGCATGAGCCCTTGCTTTTTCATACTTTTTCATCCAGAAGATCAAATTTTTCAAAGAGAAGGCCAAGGTTTTCAGTTTTCAGCCATCTGGGTCTTTTCACCTCATTCTTCTAAGAAATTTTCAAGAACTTCATCAAGTTGCAGCAGCTGCTTTTTATTTGCATGTCAGTGAAATCCTTAGTGGATTCAGTTTTCAATCATCTGGGTCCTCTCAAATTAGTCTTCTGAAGAAAACCCATATCATAGTATTTTTTAGAAAATTTCAAATCCTAGGGTTGGTTGCTTTTTCGATCAGTCATCAGGGTTTTGTGAATCTAATCAATTGGGTCCATTTCTAATCATATTCTGAACAAAACCCAGGTGCCAACTTTTTTCGTGAAAAATTGAAGAAATTAGGGTTTGCTACTTTTTTAGGCGAAATTCAAAATTTTCAAAAACAGACGATCTAGGTTGTCTTGCAACAAAATTCTGAGCAAAACCCATATCTTAGAAAAAATTTCAAAAATTTGTTCGTTGGACGAAGAAAAATCAACATTCTAAAAATAGTAAGTGGCTCAAAACTTGTCTGAACCTAGGTGAGTTTACAGTCATTCTTCAAGGTTTTCGAAATGGAGTGCACTCCCAATGTTTTCAAGACTGAATCAACTCTCTATCATGATTACATCAAAATAGTTGAGATAGATTTGCATCACATTAAGCCGGTGTTTGATCTACACGCTTTGGAGAGCACAGACAACACTTCAATCAGAAACCTAGGACACCCTGGACTCCTTGCAGCAACATCTATTCCTATATCGATTTAGAGTCTTGAGTTCGTAATCGCTTGCATCAAGCATTACAACCCGGCTACAAGGGAGATTTAGTTAGTTGATGGTAGATTGATTTGCAGTCTGAAGCCTGATATGATCGAGAAGTGTTTTTCAATTCCCCCTTGGCCTGAAAGTGTCGCTATCTCAAAGGGTGAATGTGAGAGGATATGGGAAATGCACAAAGACAAGTACAACAAGAAGATTGTATTGAAGTGAATGAAAGAAAAACATAAAACTATGCCAAGTCACACTTATGTGATGTTAGCAAGGTTTGAAAAAGTGGCCAATGGGGTTAAAGATTTCCTTAGGTCAGTTGCAGATGGTGAAGATATTTTAGAAAGTGGTGTTTTGCTATTGATGGCATAGATGCACCGAACTAGGACACAATTTCTAACTTTCTAGTGGAGGTGATCGAGCTTTAAAGCAGCTTTCTTCTAGAAGCTTTCTTTCTGCTTTCTTTCTATTCTTGGAATATTTTTATCCATTCTTTGAGAAGAGAAAGAAGATAAATGTAATAGTTGGCGTTTCCCACTTTTTCTGCTTTCTTAGGTGTTAGATGTTATCTTCTTTCTAGATTTAGAAATAAATCTTTCTTGCTGAGCAAGCCCTAGATTGTGAAAGCAAGGAGATTTTAGGGTTCCCTTCTCCTCTGCTTGCCTATAAATAAGAGCCTTTTCTCATTAGTTTTCTTTAACGGTTATTGTGATAGAAAATTGTTGAGTCTCTTTTAGCCAGCAAGCTGTTATTCAGTGTCAGTTCACTTTGTGTTAAAACCATGCTAGTGATAACAAAACGCTGAGCCTATTGTGCCTTCTATTTGTTATTCAAGTGTTGTTCAATTGTTTTATGATAGCGAATTGTTGAGTCTCTTTTAGCCAACAAGGAGTTGTTGTAATTGTTGTTCCTTTTGTGTAAGAACAAAATTGCAAGCCTCTTTAGCTACAATTTCTTGTTCCAAGCATGTTAGAAGTAAGTTTTGTTCCAGAAGTTTGAGTAATAAAATCATGAGCCTCCTTTTCCTTGATATAACATCTCATATTTTCGTTATTTTTGTTCTACTTTTATGATCTTGATGTCAGCTTACATTGAAGTGTGTAGATGTTTGTTGAGAAAGAGTTGATTGAAGCACTTTGTTAGAGATTCAACCTTGTTCATTTCTAGTTTCTCTTGCTCTGCATATTACTCAATAAGTTAGAAACGTCTTTAGTTTAAGTTAGTCATAGTTGAAGTTCTTAAAATAGAAAATATCAGCTACGGTGTTTGTGTTTGATAAACCTTGTGCTCTAAGTTGATCAAAAAGATAGGCAACTTAGTTCTTAGTTTACTTTCTTTCAACACCATCAGCAAGAGGGAGCTTCCCCTCCTAATTTGAAGAGCAGTTTTACTATGCATAGCTATCTGTTTCAAATACGCATTCCAGAGCTGCGAATTTAAACACCATTAGACTTCTATGATTCTTGTTAATGTAATGTCATCTCGTTTGAGAGCCATATTAGCAAAGAAGTCTTCCAATATGTTTTTGGATCTTTCTACCCAATTTATTGAGAAGGCATCAAACAATTCAATAGTATCCCAAACTGCATTTTTGTACTGCTTTAATCTTTTATTCTTTGACGAGTATTTAGCCCTGACCTGAGAGATAGTCAATTCAGAGTCTCCATGGAAATTCAATAGCTTGATCCCATATCTTATAGCAATGTACAAACCCAATAAATAGGCTTCATATTTAGCTATGTTATTGGTGCACTCGAATATTAGCAAGAATGAATACACAATTTTTTTTCCTAAGGGCGAGATGAATATAATCCTTGTGCCATTTCCACCTTTGTTGCATGCCCCATTAAAGTACATATTCCATACACCCTTATCATTGAGTTGTGCCTCTTTGTTGATCAGTTATGTATTCTACAATTTTGGTTGAGATTTTTCAATCCTGAAATTTCCAAAATCCACATCACCGAAGCAATTCATTTGGTTGGGATCAAAATGCTCTATAACATGCTTTGATATGGGTTCACTATAAGATTTTACTTGCTTCCTATTTACTGGTATGGTGGCATATCATAGGTCTAGGTAGACATTTCCACCTACTACAACAGTCCATTGTTTGGACAATAACATTCCATAATAAGGAGGAGTATCCACCACAGTAATGTCAGTTATGTATGTTTCCTCAAGGTATGCTACTAGTTTCAATTCTACATCCCATATCACTCTGACCACTGGGATTGACCTGTTATCCATGGTGTAGCATTTTCCATAAGTAATGTTCACCCATAAGCCTAGTTCCTTCATAACAGTCATAGGCATGATATTGATCACTGCCTCTGAGTCAATCATGTCATTTTTTACTAGCTTGTTATTAATCAAGAGTGTGGTGTAAAATGAATCTACTTGAGAGGAGTTCTTTGTAAGAGTATCACCTAGGTACACTTCTAGTGTTTTTGTGGCTTCTTGTTCAACATTGTTTATGCGATTGCTTTTGGATTTGATTTGATCATATTACTTATTGGACATGTTGGAGATCAACTTAAAAGAAATATTTCTATATTCAACCTCCATCATTGTTAGTAATGGTACAAAATTTTTGACTTGAGACAATGCTTGTGTTATGTCGAATGGAGTGATCGTTGATTGTTCAATTTTCTCTTTAATGGCATTCTTTTCTTCAGATTGTATTTTAGCATTGTCTACTATCTTCCCTTGTTCCACCTTCAAAATTTCTTCTGGTGTAGCTTTGTAGTTCTTTTCTTTCTTTCCTTTCTTTTGATCATCATAGGCCTTTTCTTTGTGCTTCTATTCTTTTATGAACATGCCTCTAGGTTTTTTGTGATCGGTATTCGTATTCTTGTTCCTCATATTATAGCCACCTTTGATTCTTCCCACAACATCTAAAGTAATGGCCCTTTTTTCTTCTCCAGTGGGTGTCCTCAATTTGAAATGTGATGTGGTATTAGATGTATAGACAATTCATCCCTCATTATCCTCCTGATCAGAGAAAACTTCTTGTCAGCCCATGTTGACATTGTATCCCTGATTATTGACATCATACTCGAAGCCTTCTTCAAAAGATGAGTATTCATCATCTATTTGTTGAGGTCCCCATCCTAGCATATTTATGGTATGATCATCTTTGTCCTGTTCATGAGAGAATTCATTTTCTTGTATGGCCTGGGCTACTATGCAGTATTCTGGTGCATGTGGCAGGTTACATGCTAAACACCATGGACCCTTTTCCACCATATGTGTTCCATGCTTCTTCAAAGGATCAGGGGTGTCCTTAAAATTTTGTCCTTGATTATTTTCCACTGGTCTACCATCCTTCCAGTTGGTGTGATAAGGCATATCATGTAGCCTTGATCTTTCATTTCTATATTGGTTTCCCTACCTGTTTTGATAGTTGTTGGAATTTTGTGGAATTCTGATGTTATCTCTCTTACTGATCATACCTACAACTTTTCGATTATTCTCAATATTTGTAGTAGTTTTCTGGGCTTCTATTAAGCTATTAGGGAATCTATTTCTAAACTCATATCTAGTTTTAGGGTCAAATGCTTTTAAATAAATGGAGAGAGTCATAGCATCTATGGGCTTAGATCTAGGTGGTATTTTGTTGCATATTTTAGAAAATCTTTGGTTGAAATTAAAAACAAATTCATTTTGATGTTTTTGGATACTCATTAATTCATGTATAGCAAACTCTAGGGCACACTTATTTCCATATTTTTCTCTGAATTGATTATTAAAATCTACTGAGGAAGTGATTGAAGCATCAGGTAAGTTGTTAAACCAAACCCTAGCTTCTTCAACTAAAGACATCATGAATAACCTCATGATAACATATTTTCACTCTATCCCAAAGTCCTGTACAAATGCATTGAAATTCCTTATGTGCTCTTCAATTATGACAAGATTATTTCCAAAAAAATTTGGAATTGCACTCCTTAAATCATTTCCAATCAGATACAAACATAGAGGGTGTTTGATTAGATCCAATTGTTTCTATCTATTCACATTTAAGGGTCCTTGTAAATAGGGGTTTTGGTTAGGTTGGTTGGGATGGTACTGGGGTCCCTACTGATATTGGTGGTAGGGTATATATTGATGAGTATTTTGGTGAGGGTACATGCTACCTTGTACATTTTGTTGAGGTATATGGTATTGGTGAGGTGGGACATATTGTTGTCTAGGAGGTGGATAAGTTTTATTCATGGATTGCGAGATGGTGTTGGTATTCTATGGTTGTGATGTTTACGGTGGGACATTCTGCTACATGTAGTTAGTGTGGTTTGGATTCCCAATTGTACTATAAGGCATTTTTGAAATATTTATAACACTTATATTCTAAGATGATCCTTGTGAGTTGGTTGGATTGGTATTCTCTCCCTACTTATGGGGATGTATATACTTTGGTCCTTTTGTTGATGGTTGGACCTTGAACTGAAGCAGTTGTTAGGTTAATTCTTCTCTTTCTTTTATCAACTATTGTCTCCTAAGCTCTTCCTTGATTATCTCTACATCTTGTTCTAACTCCTCATTGGTCATCTTGGTTGGTAGTATGATTGACATGATTTTCAGTAGGGACAGAGTGATCCATGTGTCCATATTGGGTTTCTTCTCCCTGTTGTAATGACATCCTGTAGTCGTATTCCCTTTGGTTTCAAATTCTTTCCTCTTCTATACGTGCATCCAATTCACTCATTTTTTGAGGATCACACTTAAATGGAGAATGTTATTAGTCGAGTTGTTTTTCTCAGGTGGCATTGGTTGGTATCCTTCATCATTTTGAAAAGGACTGTTATGCACTGTGAAGGTTTGCTTTGATGTGTTCCCCTTATCACTGTACATGGTATCTAACTGATTAGATACTACTTCATTCTTATTTATGCCATATTTTGAAGGAGGAGACCCATGTTTGTCTATCCGCCTACCATTGTTCTTCTTTGGAATTACTTTGTGCAATGATCTTCTACCATCCATTTTGGGTGATATGGTAATTCTTTGGTGTTTATGATCTAATCTTTTTGATCCGATGTTTAGCTTATTGGTCATACAAATATTTTGACAGAGTCGCCACCTACTTTTCAAGAGTAGGAAAGTTTTGGTAGCAAGGTCAGAATGCGGCAGGCCTTAATTTATCCTAGTGGAGTCTATTATCAATCAAGTGAATGAGTGATTACATGAATGTGAATGTTTTATGACTCTGTAATGAAAGGCCTAGATTCATAATTAGTAAGATTATTCCCCAGTAGAGTCACCAATATGTTAGGTGTGTGACTTGGATGGGGAGTGCAAATGACACAATTATGAACCTCTGGTTGAAGACCAATTTTGAAACTTTATTGAATCTATAAATGGATAGGATGGAATCAATTTTTTCCTGAGTTTTTCCCCAGTAGAGTCGCCAATTTGTTAGGTCTCAAAAATGCAGGTTATAAACCTTAAGAGGGTGCCAAGCTCTTTGGGAACATTTTGGCTAATGAACGATACTAATTGATATGTTTAAGATCCCCCTACACTTTAGGGTCTGCCGAACCTAGGCGGGTGTACCTAAATGATAAAGAAAATTTGAAAGTTATAAGTGCAATCTCTAATCTATGAAATCTATTCACAATGGCACATGGGAGTGAAATAGATGCAAGGCTAATGATTAATTCTTACTGTAAATATTTTTGAGAATTAAGTGTATGCATATGGTTTGTAAATTATATTGCTTGAAATAAAAGTGACTAGTGCCTAATCTAATTGGGTAAACATAGTTGTGAGGTAGATGATGTGTGGGTCCTTTTCCTATCTTAACTCTAACTGTTTGACACTTTAAATGTTTATAGCTTGTATAAATGTGCAAGTCTGTAGGTTATTTGGGATCTTCTTATTGATCCTAGTAATATCCCCATAAACTACTATGAAGTTTTGAAAGGATTTTAATTTTGGTGTGAAGGAAACCAATCAAGGAAATCGGTTCAAAAGGGATTTAATCTTGGGAAAGAACCTATTAAACATGATCTCTCTAGAGGAAATTTAATTCTCTTCCCACAAAAACCAATCAACAAAATCACACAATTACAACAAATGTGTATTGACAAGTTAAATATATGTTGATATACACAATTTGAATAGCATAGGAAAACCACTCCAAAGATAGCCAAAAAACATATAAGAAATAATATTAACACAACAGTTGAACACTGAGAATTAGGCCACCAATTCAAATTTTCTCGTCCATTATATTTCTTCAAAATATATTTCGATACATATTTTGAGTCTTGTACATTTTTAAATGATAATTGGGCGGGTGCATGAAGATGGGTAGCAATTTTGTGGCCATGTTTTTAAAAAAATGAAAACTCATAACGCAAGCGCATTATAACGTGCTCGTGTTATGACATGTTAAAAACAAAAAAAAAGAGGTCGAATTCATTTTCATTTTTTACTGTGTTTTTCTTGTTGCATGTGGCCAAAAACCCCAGAATTTTGTGCTTGCGTTATAGGAGGAGCTTTTTTGCAAAAATCTTCATCAACAGTTGTTGATTCATCACCAGGATGTCACCATGTTGACATGGAGGTCAAAGAGGTAAGGATTGTTTGTGTTTTTTTTCTAATTTGTTAGTTTTAGGTTGTATTTGATATTTATTTTTTGAATTAGTAGGAGATGTTAATCAACCTAGAAACCCTCCTCAAAATCCATAGCAAGAACAAAATCCTCGGTAACAAAATCGTCAACAACATAATCCTCAACCACAACAACAACCTCCTCCACCAATCCTTGAATACCCTCCTAGCACTCAAAAAAATTTAATGGGTGAAATTGAGAACAATAAAAAACAAATTGAGGATTTAATTGGGAGGTTGAACAATCCACATGGTTAAACTGCGGAAAGAATGACCTTGGAAACTTCACTGCAAGATATGTTAAAAAATGTAGATTCAATTAGCAAACAATTAACTGGTTGGTAGGATAGGAAGCAGGCGGCTAGGGATTTTTACCAAAATAAATTATCATATAAAGAAGTAAAATATTTTAAAATTACAAAAGGTGATTTGTGTGCATTATTCACTAACCCACGATCAAATGGAATTCTCTCCCTCAATGCAAAGAGGTTTCCTATTCATTTGTGCCACCACCAAGAGATTAGGAAATATTTTTGGGATAGGTGGTACATGGTTTTTGATGAGCCACCATGCAACAATTGTGAAGTCTCGCAGTATTTCCTCAGGAAACTATACATTGAGTCCATCTTGAACAAAATCCCAAACTATTTTGATATGAGGGACTTCCAGGGGAGAGGTGGGGGGTCGGCACAAGATAGAACTAGTGCATATCCAGATCCTATGTGGCAAGTGAGACGACCTCTCGCTAGGCGGCCTCATGAGCACATCATCATCCCTTTTGTCATGAAGGAGAGTGTCGACGTAGAGACTTTGCAGGCCATCAACTCTTTGATGCAGAGTGTCATCTGGCATGATATCCCTCTTGTACAATGCCATCTAGGGGAGTCTAATTCGATAGGTGGGCTTTGATCCCATGTGTGTCAATATTGTGGGGTGACTTGTTCATATGACCCCACCTACTGCTACACATGATCTGTCTACAACTATGGAGATGGAGAGGGTAGCTGACATTTTGCATGACGCGTATGGAATTGATACTCAAGTAAAAGTTAACATGTTCATTGAATTTAATTTATTGAATTGTAATTTTGAAATGCAAGATTAACTAATTTAGTTTTATGATTTTAATAAACTTGTAGGGTAACAGTGTTGATACTAGATACACTGGCCCTACACCTACTTATTTTTGTAGTACACCTATCAGTGGGGTATGTAACTAGTAAACAAGTATAAATTTATTGTATGTTAATAGCATTGTTTTACAAATGGTATTTTAATATGTGATTTTGGATGTTGAATAGGCTAATATTGGAGGTTTCGAGGGAACACCTCCCTATGCCAGTGGATTTAGTCAAACCTTCACACAGGTAATAGAATAAAGAGTTTAACTAATGAATTGTACTTAATAGATTTGTGTAGTTTATATTCATATCGTTGATTATGTTGCATTGCACATCATTCAAACTCAAACCATTACTTCACATTCCATAACTAATAACTAGATGTTGATAGATGACAAAATTTCAACTACAATATAGTTGTTTAGAAAGTCAACATAAGCAGTGATGCAATTACTTCACATAGCATAAGTAATAAGTCTAGGAGTAGCTTCCAATTGCATTTTCTTGTCATGGCATTCCATGAGACCACATTTTACTGAGGCATCTTTTCAAACAGTTCATTGCCTTTTCTATGCTCCAAACTAGGCACCCATTATGGCCTGCTCTCACATATCTAAAACTCACTTGCAACTCTTTGGATCAATTGTCCCAAATATGGCTTTTAACGTTGAATTAAGCCATAATTAGGCCTATTTTTCAAAGAGACACCTCTCCAAACACACAACCAACACTTGAAACCTCCAAACAGTCAAAATACGGCCAAGAAAACCTCAGATTATTCAACTTTTAGGTCTCCTCTCACTCATTTAGACCCATTTTCATAAAACCCTCACTTTCCTTGCAATCAATTAGGGCTTATTGAAACTCTTATGCCCTAACCCCTCACAAGCTTCTAATCACTTCAATCAGGCTTATTTATGCTTGTACCTACTCATTCTATCCTCTAATAGTGCTTCCCTAAAGATCTACATACACTTCCCTCATAAAATCACTCTTTTTCACTAGTTTTCACCCTCTTCCACCTAGGGTTTCCCAATTATTCACTTATCTGACCACTTATAACCTCTCAGATCTTCTAAACACCCTCCAATTCACCTTATCTCACATTTTTCAAGGGATTATATCCACTTCTAAACCCCTATCCTCTTTTCACTCACTCTAGCCTTGTTTAAAAGGCACCAAATTTGGTTTTTCACTAGGTCAGCAAGGAGAACTCACACAAAAAATTCACCAATCCAATTACTTACCTTCTACACCTACTCCTACTTTAGACCAATCCATTCCACCAAGAAAAAGTTGCTAAAGAAAGGTGGAATGGACTTTTTAGTTCATTTGGGCAATCAAACCCTTAGCCCCTTATTTTTTCACCGCCTAGAGAAATCAAGCCACCAAAAGCTTGAAACTCAATATCAAATGCTCAAATTAGTTTTAAATTGATGCCAACACCTAAATTCTTCAATTCACACACATTACAGATGCACTACCACCTGCATGAAACTGTACACTGGCAGATGATGGAGGAAAACACAAAAAATAACAGTATAATAGTGATATTTTAATAGTTTTCTCCTTCAAAATTCTTCAACAATAGCTAACAACAATGAATCACATATTTTAAACACTTTCCCAATTATTTCAACTTCCTAAGCACCTAAGATTTCCTCTACAACTACCTTGACTCTTCATATTCCTCCACTTGGCACCTTTTTGCATTTTTACAACATTGATTGACAACTTTTGTTAAGATTCTACAACTTTACAATTTATGCATAAAATGACTACTAAAGACCATTACAAACTCAAAAAGGGCTATTTAGGCCTTATTACATCATGGAAATACCTATACAACCTCAAAATCCTAAATTTTCCTCATGGAGGCATGCTCTTGTAAAGGTGCACTTGCACCACTTTTTCAAACAACTCATCGCCTTTTCTATGCTACCACATTTTCCATACATGTCTACCAAATCATTTTATCAAACAGTTCATTTCCTCATTGCTATGGATAAAAGCTTAAAAAAGGTGCTTTCCAACAAACTATGGATGCTTGAAATAAAAATATCAAAGCATAATAGTAAGCAATAGCATAGACAAGGCAATTAGTAGTTTGAAAAAATGCCTCAAAGAAATGCAGTCTCATGGTGATGGAATGCCATTCCATCACCATGAGACCACATTTCTTCGAGGAATTTCTTCAAAAATATCACCAACTTTTCTATGATACCACATTTTCCATGCATGTGTACCAAAGCATTTTATCAAACTACTCACTTCCTTGCTGCTATGGCTAAAATCCTAAAAGAGGTAATTTCCAACAAACAATGGATGCTTGGAAAGATTTCTATCAAAGCATAATAGTAAGCAATAATACCATAGAGACTATTTGAAAAAATTCCTGAAAGAAATGTGGTCTTCTAGTGATGGAATGTCATGACGTGCATTTGTTTGTAATGGAATTCCATCACCACGAGACCCCATTTATTTGAAGCAGTTGTTCAAATAGTTCACTGCCTTCTCTATAACACCGTAGTTATCATACATGGCTACGAAAGCATTTTATCAAACGGTTCAATGGCTTGCTACTATGGGTAAAAGCCTAAAAACATGTGATTTTGAATAAAATATGGATAAGGAAAATAGTAAGCATGATAGTCAGAAATATATAGTTTAATAAGTACTCAAAATTTTGTTCATTATCTCAAACATTATAAGTCTTGACGTGGATCGCTATTGTAGTTTTTTTGATTGAATAATTTGTTGTTTTATTTTCAGATGTTGCAAGTGGAAACACCTTTGAATGTGATGAGGGCAATGGAGATCGGTGTTTCATCTGCTATAGAATCCTCAATGGCTCTAATAGGGGAGGTATGAGGCAAATTACTAAATTTCAATTTACATTCTTTGTTATAGATGTTAGTTAGTGAAAAATAAAACCATTATTGATTCATAGTTTAATTTCTATTTGGAAGGTTTATACAGGGTTTGAGCATGCCTCAGCATGGGTGTGTGAATATTTCCCTCGTGGAGAGTGATCATGAGATGGTGGTAAGTGATTATTTTGTTAAATATATCATTTTTTATAATGTAATTTCTATATATTAATGTATTTTCTTCTTATTGTAACAGTTAAAACTTCACCAAGAACTAAACACTAGGAGGAGCAGTAGGAGCACTCCTCGAGTGCAACACAAATGAGTGATAGACCTATCACTATCCAATCGACAAGCAAAGGGAAAAAATTTATTTCCAAAGCATGGAGAGCAATGACTTTTGATTCCAGAGTCCTTTGTTGTATGCCTACATAGCAGTTTTGTACATATTTTGTATTCTATATATTTGGCATTGTATTCCTACATGGCATTCTCATAAGCCTATATGGATATTTTGTACCTATATTATATACTTATATCGACATATATTGATGTATGCGTACATGGCTATTTGGTTAATACAAATATTTTTTATCGATGGTGTCCATATTTGCATTATAAATTCATGGTTCAATAGATATGAGTTATGTGTATTCAAGTGTATACTTTACAACTGACGTGTATACTTTGTGACTTATGTGTGTTCCAATGTATACTTTATGACTTACGTGTTTTCATGCGTATTCCTTGTATTCATGCATATACTTTGTATTAATTTGTGTATACTATGTATTCGTGTGTATACTTCAAGGCTTATGTGTTTTTGAGTACTTGTGCTTCCCTTATTCACATGTACATGCTTGACTTATTCACATGTATACTTATTAATTGGTTAGCCCTAGCATTGATCATTGTTGTCCTTCATGGTTTGTCTTGAATATTAATTGATTGATGCTAAACAACTTTATGTAAAAAAAACACATTTTCAATTGGTATTCCATGAAATGATTCATAAAAATATTTCAAAAAGTATCCTTGATATTACAAAAATATGTGTTTATACACTTGAATTGTGCAGTCACCCTTTGGTTCTTTCAAAGAAAAATCTGCCTATGCCACTGTTACATTGCACAGGTAAACTAAATTTTGTATTGTGGAGCTATATTAAGCTACCACTCTCAAGACCAATGTAACAATGATACAAAATAATGTTTGAGACTGCAAAAGACATCAAAATGGCTAGTGTACTAAACAAATTCTTATGATTTTTGAAGAATGTTGATAACTCTACTCAGTTGGCTTCTTTTTTCAAAATCATACAAATTGAACCTTGGCATCAATAGACTGTGTATATCAAGCTACCACAATTCAAGTTTCAACAATGAAAATTTATCATGCATGTTTTAAATGACATTCAAATTTATGGTGGTTTTTGTGTTTATATGATGTTATGTGATATTCTAATCCTAATTCATGCTTCTAGAATGCATATATATATATATATATATATATATTGTTTTTACATTTTTTTGTACTAACGAACCCAAAATGAACCGAACCCCCGAACCTGAACCTAAACCTCATACAACCTTAAAACCTCTTCCAACACTCTTCATTATGCCTGCACAAACTTAATTGATCACCAAATTATGCTGCCCCCTAACTTTACCCACTTTTACTCCCTCAAACCTCTCTATTTCATTGAAAACCCCTCTTTTCCCAACTAGGGAATCATGCCATAACATACTTTTGACCTCCCATGTGCTTGCAGACCTTTTGAACACATCAAACTCCACAACCTCTCTCTATTTCCAACCTATTCTAACTTATTCTTAAGCAATTTCTTCTTTTCACCTCTTCTAGCCTTGCTTTTAAGGCCTAAATTATGAATTTTTAACAGGGGCAGTGTTAGTAATCTCTTCCAATGCCTTTACCAATGCTATTTTCTTATTCCTACTCCCTATCCTACTTACATCAGGCCCATTCCACCAAGACACGACCTAAATAATAGGTGGAATGGCCTATTTAAACATATTACACTCAAACCTTTGTATGAGCAAGTTTAGACCTATTTCAGAAATCTACTTCTAAGTTACTTGGAACTTAATAGAATGCCACAAAAATGGATTCTAATCAAAGCTAAAACTATTCTATAACAGATTCAGATCATCTTAGAGCAAAATCCTACTATACAGACCCATACATAGGCTGGAAATGAAGAAAATGCACAAAAATTAACAAAGAAATAGAGATATTTGATTGATATTCTCCTTCAAAATCTTCAACAACCAGTAACTTTGAGTTTCCAATAATCATACACTTTTTGTGTGGAAAACTCAAACTTCTCAACCATCGTGTGCATGTTTCTCTTTTCGATTGTTTTGCATGCCATCATAAGGGATCAAGCCAGTTGAACGTAGCTCAGAGTAATTTTGTGTGTTTGGGTATGAAAAAGGACCATGCCTAGCATAAACGTACCTATTGGGATGCGTTGGAGCAATTTGTTTGGTCACACGAATTGCAAAATAAAAGTTGCACCACTTTGCAACTTTACACTGCTTACATTTGACATTTTTTTATTAAATGAAAATTGGACACCACTTGAGAAAATGACTCTAAGATAACAAAAATTGAGAGAGGTTATTGTAGAGGGGCCCAACGCGATCCCATAGGAGACAGAGAGTTTGTAAGTCACGGTTTTTGAGTAATAGAAAAGACGCTTCCCTTTTGCACTTTGGACCCTTAAGGGATCAATCTGGTTGAACGTAGCTTGGAGCAATTCGCATGTTTGGGTGTGAAAAAGGACCATGTATAGCATAAACGCACCCATTCAGATGCTTGGAACAGTTTTTGGTCACACGAGTTGCAGAAAAAAAGTTGCACCACTTTGCAACTTTCAACTACTTGCATTTGACAACTTTTTCTCCAAGTGAAAATTTTCTACTACGAGAAAATACCTCTGAGATAGCAAAAACCAAGAGATGTTATTGTAGAGGAGCCCAACGCAATCCCATAGGATCAGATGAGAAGTTTCTAAGCATTAAAATATCTGAGTAACAATATGCTAAAGTTTGTAGTCATTTTGCACTTTGGACCCTTAAGGGATCGATCTAATTAAACGTAGGTTAGAGTGATTTCACATGTTTGGGTGCAAAAGAGGACCATTCCTAGCGTTAAAATACCTATTCAAACACATCGGAACAATCTGTTTGGTCACACGAGTTGCAGAATGAAAGTTGCACCACTTTGCAACTTTCAACTACTTGCATTTGACAACTTTTTTCCCAAGTGAAAATTCACCACCACGGGAAAATTATTCTGAGATAGAAAAAACTAAGAGAGGTTATTGTAGAGGGGCCCAACGCAATCCCATAGGATCAAATGAGAAGTTTCTAATCATCATGGTATCTAAGTAGTAGCATGCTGAAGTTTGCAGCCATTTTGCACTTTGGACCCTTAAGGGATCGATCTGGTTGAACATAGTTCAGAGTGATTCCGCGTGTTTGGGTGTGAAAGAGAACCATGCCTAGCATAAACATACCCATTCAGATGCATTGGAACATTTTCTTTGGTCACACGAGTTGCAGAACGAAAGTTGCACCACTTTGCAACTTTCAACTACTTGCATTTGACAATTTTTTCCTCAAATAAAAATTTTCCACCATAGGAAAATGCCTCTGAGATAGCAAAAACCAAGAGAATTTATTGTAGAGGGGCCTAACACGATCCCATAGGATCAGATGAGAAGTTTCTAAGAATCACGGTATTTGAGTAACAGCATGCTAAATTTGTAGCCATTTTGCACTTTGGACCCTTAAAGGATCAATCTGGTTGAACGTAACTCTTAGCAATTCTGCATGTTTGGGTATGAAAGAGGACCATGCCTAGTGTAAACATACCTATTCAGATGCATTGGAATAGTTTTTTTGGTCACACGAGCTACATAACGAAATTTGCACCACTTTGCAACTTTTAACTACTTGCATTTGACAACTTTCTTCCCAAGTGAAAATTTAGAAAAAACCGAGAGGTTATTGTAGAGGGGGCCAACACGAGTAATAGAATGTTGAAGTTTGCAGCCATTTTTCACTTTGGACCCTTAAGGGCGATCCGGTTGAATGTAGCTCAGAATGATTCTGTGTGTTTGGGTGCGAAAGAGGACCATGCCTAGAATAAACGTACCTATTCAGACATGTTGGAACAATATGTTTGGTCACACGAGTTGTAGAACGAAAGCTGCACCACTTTGCAACTTTCAACTACTTACTTTTGACAACATTTTTCCAAGTGAAAATTTTCCACTATAGGAAAATGCCTCTAAAATAGAAAAAAACTGGGAGGTTATTGTAGAGGGGCCCAACATGATCCCATATGATCAAACAAGAATTTTCTAAGCATCAAAGATCCAAGTAATAGCATGCTGAAGTTTGCAACCATTTTGCACTTTGGACCCTTAAGGGATCGAACCGGTTGAATGTAGCTCAGAATGATTATGCATGTTTTGGTGTGAAAGAGGACCATGCCTAGCGTAAACATACCTATTCAGACATGTTGGAATAGTCTGTTTGGTCACATGAGTTGTAGAACGAAAGTTGCACCACTTACCAACTTTGCACTGGTTGCATTTGACACTTTTTTCATCAAGTAAAAACTAGACACTATGGGAAAACCACTTTGAGATAACAAAAACTGAGAGTGGTTATTGTAGAGGGGCCCAACATGATCTTGTAGGATCAAGCGAGAAGTTTCTAAGCATCACAGTATCTGAATAACATGTTGAATTTTGCAGCCATTTTGCACTTTGGACCCTTAAGGGATCGATCTGGTTGAACGTAGCTCAGAGTGATTCCACGTGTTTGGGTGCGAAAGAGGACCATGCCTAGCATAAACATTCTTATTCAGATGCATTGGAGCAGTTTGTTCGGTCACACGAGTTGCAGAACGAAAATTGCACCACTTTGCAACTTTGCACTATTTGCATTTGACACTTTTTCCATCAAGTGAAAACTTGACACCACGGTAAAACCACTCTAAGATAACAAAAACCGAAAGAAATTATTGTAGAGGGGCCCAAAATGATCTCGTAGGTTTAGATAAATATTTTGTAAGCACCATGGTTTTCGAGTAATACCCCGTCAAAGATTGCTACCCTTTTGCACTTTGGACCCTTAAGGGATCGAGCCGGTTGAATGTAGCTCAGAGCGATTGTGCTCTCTTTTCAATGGAATTAGGTGGGCAGCAAACTTAAATCTATTTTAGTTTTGGTTTGGTTGTATTTCAAGTGATTTTGTGCATTTTAGAAGCCAATTACTGAGGGTCGGTTTGTATACACTATTTAAGGGTTTTGAGTGCATTAAAATGTCATATTAAACCTTCCACCCACTGTATGCTTTTGTAACTTGATGGAAAGACTTAGTTAGGGTTATAAAACATGTGTGCAAAGTTTTTTGTGCAAGGGAGGTGAATAGATGGTTTTTAGGTGATGCCCTATATGTCAAATGGTGCATTTTTTAGTGGAAAATAGTGGTTTAGTGCTAGGGTTTGAAGAAATCTTTGAGGGAAGTGATATCTCTTGAAATTTTAAGATTGTTCATACCTTTTTAAAGATGTTGTAGACCTCTCATGAATAGAATAACTTGAAATTCCCTCACCAAGCTTCGCACACACTTTTGTAATGGCTTAAAATCATAATTGAGATTTGTCAAGATCGTCAAAATAAGGATGTTGCATTGATTTTATGGCTGAGATTCTCTTAGATGGCTCATAAATTTGCATTTTCTGCAAGGGGACACCAATCAATATTTAGTAGGTTACTTACAAATAGGAAAAGTAAAAGAAAATGATAGCATTGGCATCAAACAAATTAATGTGCATACAAGTATAAAATTAATAAGAACCAATGTGCATATACTTACAAATTAATCCAATGAACCATTTAGGTCTGCTCTACTCTTTATTGTGTCAAGTATTGCCTCATGGTCAAACTCACGAACCTTCCACAAGGTCTTGTTCAAAGGTCTACCCCCATATTTGGTCAAACGAACATTGGATTCCACGACAAGGTTTGAGTAATGAAGAATCTTACAATGTGTGTCAAGGTCCTGAAACAACCAATGTTTAACACTCTTATGTGGGTACCTTCTAAGCCACATTCCAATAACAACAACTAAGCCTATAGGGTATTCAATGTTTTCTCTAGCTATAACTGGGGCCTCCAATTTCTTTTTGGCCTCAACACAATGACACAATTAATAGTCCATTCCCTCTTCGTTGTCTTCATCTACAATAATTGCATAAAAATGCCTTGCATTGATATGTGTAGCAAATCTCTTGAAATTAGTCAACATTATGAATACAATACAATGTAAGATAACAATATGGAATTTCAAATACTAAGCAAGTAGATATATTACCTAGTTGAACTAGATCTGATACATGGTCAAAGTCGACCGATGATTCCATCTGTGTTAGTTCCAATGCCATCGAAGGGCGATACATGTGAAGTGGGCTATGATAACTTGTCAACCCACTCCCCTGAGTCACAATCATTCCAAACTTGTGTTGTACATGAAGAACAAAAGCATTCCATCTTCTGTGTATGGATACTCCATGAACCTGCATTTGAGCTAAGGAAAGAGTGTAGCTCAATCGATCTTGTTAGTGTACAACAATCCTCATATGGTGCAATGTTAGTATCATCCATCAACCAAAAAAATCTAGGAATTGAAGACGTACCTTTATTACTTGGACCCATCGAATCATTACACCACTCGACGATTGATCTTGCATCTGTCAACATTGCACTATCTTTATACTTTAACTCTTCTCTAATACTCTTTTCACGCATGCTCCTACACCATCATTCTCCCCCTTTCCATGCCCAACCTCACAAAAGTTCCACATATGTTGAACACCTGTAGTGAGATGCATCTTGCACAACCAGTAGAACATGCACACATTCTTGAACTGTGTTGCACAGTTATCTGACCATATTATATGATGATCATATGCTATGCCCCTCTGAGCCTAATCACTATAGAACATCTAGAAGCAACCTTGCACGAACTCTAGAGAATGTGTGCGATCATCACTAATATAAAAGTGATACTCCCTCAATACCTTCCTTTGGTCCTCTATACTATCAACTGCATGAATGAATGCTATGTGCACAAATATTGAAACCTATGTGGAGTTGTAATACTGTGACTGCACCTCACATTGTGGTTGTAGAGTGTAGTTCTTTGCAAATTCAACCACTAATACTATGCTACCAACTGGAAAAGTGTCCTTGCATAGGTTGAATTGTGTGTCCAACCATCAGGATCTATGGGTATGTCTTGCATACTCATACACTATACTGTCATGAAACATGGACATAAATTGATACACTAGAATCTTCTAAATAACCAAATCAGACATTTTTAATTGAGACCCATCTTTTGTAACGTATGCCACTATTTTATACTTCCTGAACTCTACTATTTTTTGTCCCACTTCATTTGTGCTTTCCATATGTTGACATACTAGCATTCGTTGCAAGCCATCACAACGCTCACATGAACCATCCAAGCATGTTGTCCTGTAGAATATTTGGCCATCCTCTATTTCACATAAAAAAAATTATAAGAACTCTCATGAAGATTTTGGTGGGTTATTTATGCCACAATCCTAAAAAACATCATTAGTATGCAAATCTAAACATATAGAACGATAAACATCATAATGGTTAGAGAATTCAATATGTAGTCTACAACAACAAGTAGTGCATGTGTGATTTATCTTGACATAAAAAGGTTTAAGCATTTCAAAAAATCTTTGAGAAATACTAATTTGGGGATAATCATTTTGAAATTTACAAAAAAATTGGGTTTGAGTCGTATCCAAAAAATACTTTGGATGTGGCTCATAGTTTTGACTACCAATTCTCTTTCTTATGACATCCCTTTGATTCGGAGATGGCCTTGTGTTATTCTTCCAACACTCTTCAATTAGTGTTCTCAATGCTTCAACAACTTTTTTATCTTTTTGTGGCAGTCTCCTCGAGAGTGCCCATAATTTATTTGAATCGGTGCCCTCAATTAATTACCGCCTTTGAATGGCTTTTTATAAAAAAATTCTACTAATTCTCATTTGTTCACTCATCTTTTTAATGAGATGAGTTTTCTTTGTTAGATAGCTTACCAAAGTTGATGTAATGACACATCGGGTGACATTACTATCCTTTGAGCATGAGGTCTTACCCACACTCTCATAAGCATCCATTAGATTCTTCACAATAGTGTTTTCACTTGATGCATTTGATGTTCTCAACCCAAGAGTCTTCATGATGTTTCTATACTTTAAACCCCTCATCATTTCAACAAATAGTTGACATCTTGCGGTCTCATTTAGCCTTTCAAAGAATATTTTTCAAATCTTATTAGCATATCTTCTACAAGTGCGTGTTGGAATCTTACCTTCCATGTGCTACAAAATATCCTCATCAATATTAATCAAATACTTTGGATTTCTACGCAAAATTCTAGGTGGTGTTCTCCTAGGCACATACATCTCAACATTAGCAATTTCATCAATATTTAATTGAGGTGGGCTAGATTGCGTACCTTCGATCGAGGGTGGAGTAGAAGAAATACCTTGAGGTTCACGTGGCGATGATGACATACATTCTTCATCAAATCTGAGTGATGATGTACTCTCAACTTGAGATGCGGTGGATGGTGTCCAACCATAATCACTTGTGGTATATGGTGTCCCCCCATATTCGCTTGTGCTTAATGGTGTCCCTTCGTATTCACTTTCGGTAGAGGGTGTGTCTCCAACTACGGTATCTGAATCTGTCCTACAACGAAACTTTCGCATTCGTGCCCTTTGTGCTTCAGATTTCTATTCTCTTTTTGACAGTTGAGGTTCCTCTTCAATTGGCTTGTTTTTGTCAATCATTTCCAATTTCTTCTTTTCACGATATGCCCTCACCTGTTCTCTCTCTTTTTCTTTGAAGGTTTGGAGCTCTTCATCTGTTAGTTTCTTCCTTGTTAGTTATTTCTTCTCACTTTCGGTAGAGGGTGTGTCTCCAACTACAATATTTGAATCTGTCCTACAACAATGCTTTCACATTCGTGCCCTTTGTGCTTCCAATTTCTATTCTCTTTTTGACAGTTGAGGTTCCTCTTCAATTGGCTTTTTTCTGTCAATCATTTCCAATTTCTTCTTTTCACGATATTGCCTCAACCGTTCTCTCTCTTTTTCTTTGAAGGTTTGGAGCTCTCCATCTATTAGTTTCTTCCTTTTTCGTTTCTTCAGAATTGTGGATAATTTTACCTGTAGCATGGTAATGAGATGAGTATTAGTTCATGGTGTTTGAGTCATTAGATGAATGTTTAGATAGGTTGTTTTATCCAATTTGCAAAAATTGTAAAATGTTGTAAAAAGAGGTCCAAAATAGGTTCTAGGTTTTTTTTTCTTAGAACAAGGTCTTGGACCTTTTCAGCATGTAATTAATTAATTTGGTGGTTCTTAGGCGTTGAGGGATTCAAAAGTGGGAAAAAAGCAAATCTTGCAAAATTGTTGTCAAGGTAAAAATGCAAAAATTGACAAATGGAAAAATTTGGAATTTAGGAGTCAAGTAGGTGAAAGGTTGGTTTGGGTCATTTGATATGGTCAAGAAAACATTTAAATTGATGGAGAACCTCTATCAAGAGGTAGAGGGGATGTAAATAATGGATAAAACAATAAAGAGACCCTATTTTATATTCAATTTTCTGTGTTTTTGCTGGTAAAACAGCATTGTGAAGCATTGTACAGCCTCATATAGCCATATTTTCCTAGGGAAGTCATTTGGAATGATTAAGCTATGAGTCTACAACATTGTCCTTTTTTTCTCACTCAATTTCATACAAATTTGAGTAAGTTATGGCTTGTTTACTGAAAACGGTTCAAAACCCTTGCTAGGGTAAACATAATTAAAAGAAAATTGCATTTCTCTTATTCTAACCAATGAAATCGCTTGAAATTTAGTAAGAAGGTATGTTTTTGTGTACTCTTTTACTTCTCAAAGTTTCAGACTGATTGGTGATAGTTAGCTTTTAAAATCATGATGCCCTAGGCCATATTTTGGTGAAAAATCAGGAAAAAGCATAGTATACAGTGAGAATTAAAGAATTTTCCAATGGTTTTTTATTTTTTCTTGAAGATATTGTTTTTAAAAGGTGTTTAGGGGTATTGTGAATCTATTTCAATATTTCTTTTGGTGATTTTTTAAGTTTTTGAAGTCCATTTAATGACTGTCCTGCCATGACAGTGATGTAACAATCCTAATTTTTAGTCAAGAATGGTGGTTTAGGATACATGTTTGATGAATTATTATGAAGTAAGTTTGGATAATGAGTCCTTCATGTTCTAAAAAGATATTTATGCATGTTTGAAGCATTAAGAAGTGGAAATAGGCTTGGAATTGAGAAGTTGCTTATTGATAGGGCCTAGTTTGCTGATTAGGAGAGTCTATTTTGAGAAGTTTTCATATTGGATATATCAAAGTTGGGAATTTGGTTGAACCAAGTAAATTGATGTTGTTTAAAGTGTTTGAGAATTTTTTAAGAGATTGTGTGCTTAGAACTCAGTTTGATTTCTTGTATCCATGAGTTTTGTGAAGGTAAAGGAGTCCTAATTGAATAGACAAGTTGAGATTTGGTTCAGTTTTGATAAGTTGATTGGAGTGAGATTGAGTTAAGTTTTTTTCTTCCTCTAGCATTGCATCAAAGTACCCTCGATCGTTTGTTGTTTTTGGTAGATGCTCTACAAGATAGGTTTCACCTTTCCCCATTTTTCTAACTTATCCTTGAATAAAGAGTCTTGAAACAGTGGAGAGAGGTTAGAATTCCTTGTAGGTAGACTAATCAAGGAAACATTTAAAATATATGATAACATAGGTGATGAGGTAGCTTTACTGATGAGGTAATTTAGAAATAGAGATGAAAATGAAAATATTTTAAATTGGTGCTATCAATGTGGGAGGAGTATATTCTAATTTTTTAGAGACTTGTATGGAAAATTTGGTAGCATAGACAAGGCAATCAGCTGGTTTTTATAGATGTGGTTTAAAAATGTAATTGGCAAGTGTATAGAATTGTGTAATTTAAAATGTTCATTGACAACCTAAGGTTGTAATGACAAACAAACAAAATTATCATCATGGAATATGCAAAACAAAAAAAATGAAAGCAAGCCATAATAGAATGAAAGAAAATGTGTAAAGACTTCACATATACCTAAAAAACTAGAGTTTCAAATGGAGGAGTTCTACCCAATTATGTAGCCTTTTCTTCTTCTTTCTTCAAACTCAAAAATCTAACTTTTTCAAAAGTTTGTTCCCCTTCAAACTTCAATTGTATATCAGTTTTCACTGGAATTCAAACTTGAATTGATATTATATTCCTTTCAACGTGAAAACTTTACTATTTCATGCAAAGGTGGTGGAATGAAAAAGGTGGTGGAATGTGAAACACATGCATGCACACTTCACAACATCATCAAAAAGCTACTTTTTTTGGAGCACATGCAAAACTAGGAGAATATGCATAGTCTAGGCCGAGATCACGGGTAAATTGAGTTTTTTTACTATTTTTAGAGCAAGCCAAAACATGCACGTTATAATGCAAGTGTGTTATTTCTTCTTAAAAATAGTCATGTCTCTACTTCTTCAAAATGTGCTCGTGTTATGAGAAAGTTGGTTTTTTTATAGATTTATTTTCTCTCTTTGTCTATACCCTCTACCCTAATTCTATCTCTCCCCTCTACCCTTATACCCTAATTCTATCTCTCTACCCTTAACCCTTATACGCTCAACCCTAAACCCTAATTCTATCTCTCTCCCCTCTACCCTTTAACCGTAACACTTATATCCTCTATCCTCTACCCTCTATCTCTCTCCCACTGCCTCCCTATCCCTCCCTCTCTCCCACTCCCTTAGTCTCTCCAACTCTATCCCTCTCGCTCCCTCTCTCTCACTCCCTCCCTCTCCCTCCCTCTCTCCATCTCTCTCCCTCTCTCCCACTCTCTCCCTCTCCC